>VDFB02350536.1:0-16096 GCA_007258455.2 Sequoia sempervirens
AGGCGATTCGACATATGACTCTTGAGGAGGCTTGGTCTCATGCCAAGCCTGATGTTTCATCATTTCGGGTATTTGGTAGTGAGGCATGGGCATTTATTCCTAATGCTCAGAGGAGAGCCATGGAGTGGAAGATTCGACCCCTCATTTTTGTCGGCTACTATGAGGATGTTAAGGCGTACACGTTGTTTCATCCTGATTCCAGAGAGGTCATGTTTCGACAGGATGTCCAGTTTGATGAGCGCCTTCCCACAGTGGATACCCTGTCCCCAGTGTCTACTTCACTACCTACTCCTCCCACTGCAGCTCTTCAAGATTATGTTGAGGATGATTATGCTGAGGATGTTGATGATCCCCCATCTCCACCTCCACTTTCTCCACCTCAGATGCCCAAATGGGCTTGCTTTACTGTTGAGGCAGCCGGATCTATGGTAGGTGATCCTTCAGACACTCGTCACACCTGTTCTCATACTGCGGGTTCTAGTCTTTTGATTTATGCTCTTTCAGAGGATCCTCAAAAGTTTTCAAAGGCGACAGGTCACCCTGAGTGGGATAGTGCTATGGAGGAGGAGTATTCTTCTTTGATGAGGAATAGTACTTGGGATCTATATCCTCTTCCTAAGGGCAGAAAGATGGTTCGGTGCAGATGGTTGTATCGCACCAAGTATGTTGCTGATGGTTCTATTGATAAGTACAAAGCACGTCTTGTTGCGAAGGGTTTCTCGCAGGTTGAGGGTATTGATTACTCCTAGACATTTGCCCCTGTCGCCAAGATGAATTCTATTCGCTTTTTACTATCACTTGCAGCTTCTAGGGGATGGCCCATTTTTCATATAGATGTAAGAGTGCGTTCTTGCATGGTGACCTACAAGAGGAGATCTATATGGAGCAGCCTCATGGATTTGTTCAGGATGCTTCTTTGGTTTGCGGACTTCGGCGTTCATTATATGGTCTCAAACAGGCCCCTCGGGCTTGGTATGAGAAGATGGACTCTTTTTTGCTTTCCACTGGTTTCACACATTGTCATTCTGATCCTATAGTCTATATTCAAAATCTTGAGGGTGAGATCCTAATTCTTGTGCTATATGTTGATGATCTCCTCATCACAGGTAGCTCATCCTCTATGATTCAGCATACTCAGCGAGCTTTGATGGAGCAGTTTGAGATGACAGATCTTGGTCTTCTGCACTATTTTCTTCATCTTCAGGTGATTAAGTCTTCTGATGGGATCTCCATTTACCAGCAGAAGTATGCTCTTGATAATAGCCCGGTAACTGGCGAGCTTGATTGCCAAGCCTTCCCCATACCTTTCGATCGAGGGTTGTTTGACTCCTACTTGCCCCCCACTCCTTATTAGATTGTACACTTCTGAGATAGTTGGTTGGCGGTTTGTTATGCGACTCACTCGTCGTCACTTTCCTTTCTTGTTGGCCTTGTCTCAATGCTCCCATGATCCTCATGAGAGTCACTAGCAAGTTGCCAAACGTATTTTGAGGTACATTTAGGGCACCCTTTCTTATGGCATTCACTACACATCAGGGGATCCTCACATTATTGGCTACACTGACTCAGATTGGGCTAGTGATGTCAATGATCGGAAGTCTACTTCTGGCTTTTTTTTCTGTCTTGGCTCTGGTCCTATCACATGGTCTTGCAAGAAGCAAACTGCTCATGCATTATCATCTACAGAGGCTGAGTACCGAGTTGCTGTGCTCGCTAGTCAGGAGATCTTATGGCTTCGACAGTTGATGATTGAGTTTGGTTTTCCTCCTGATAGTCCCACTATTCTTTGGTGTGACAATCAGAGTGCTATACACATTTCTCGCAACCCGGTGGAGCATCAACAGGCGAAGCACATTGAGCTTCATATGCATTTCATCAGACAGTTGATTCAAGATGGTTCTCTCATCTTGGAATATATTCCCACTGCCGAGTAAGTTGCTGACATCTTCACGAAGCCTTTTGCCTCGCCGCACTATCTTTAGTTGCGCTCTATGCTTGGGGTGAAGGAAGATGTCCTTGGGGGGTCTTCATGAGGCCTTCCTTCCTTCATGTTTCTTTCAGCATGTTCTTCTATCTCTTTTTGGAGAGGAGTTTTTCCCATTGGGTTTTCTCCTTTTTCTTCATTTCATAGAGATTTCCTTGTACTTGGGTACCTAATCTGGCCTTGTTGTTGGGACCCATTGTTCTTTGCTTTCAGTAGCTTCTTCTAGGTTTTAGCTTCTCCCTAAGTCTAGCTTAAGGGGGGGTGTTAGAGTAATTGGTTTTTACTTGATTAATTAAACAATATTTGGTTAATTAATTAAGTTACCTTTTATCTCTTTTTCACTTAAGCTAACTTTAGGTGCATAATAATTAATTATTTTATTAATTATTAATGTGCAAGCCTAGGGTTTTCCTTTTTAGGTTTTTCACCTATATAAGGTTGTAATCTTTTCTTTTGTAAATTAATTCTTTTACATTGACAATATTGAGCTCTATATTTTCTGAGCATTTTTTGTTGTGTTGTTTCTTTGCATCTCCCTTATATGAGGTTTGAGCTTTTGAGTTCTTGGTGTTCCTTCATCCAACACCATTAATCTCCTTCATGATAAAAGCTTAGCCAAAGTGATTACTACCAAATATATATAGTAGAGATATAGGCGAGGGGCTCTCACAACCATTGATGAATATGACATCACGAAAAGTAATGAAGACTTAGGTGGGGTTATTCTGCTGTAGACATTGGAAAGCAACCCTAAAATGAAATAAAATAAATCTGTTAAGGGGCTCTTTTTAAGCACACTAGGTGACTTTTGGAAACACTTGGAGAGGAACATGCCAATTTTAACAAATCATAAAAAAAGGTAGAGTCATAGAGTTATGTAAAAGGATTCTTATATATCATCCATAATGACACAAGAGGCAGTTATAGCTCCAATGGCAACGAGAAAGGAGACTAAAAAAGTTGTAATCTCTGAATATTTTGACATTGTGAGCAGTATTTGTAGATCTCAGTTAATTGACTCACTTGGAAGTTTTGCCTCCAATGCACAAAACCGTTTTAAGGGTTTTGCTTTTCTTTCAATATTTTCTTAATGGGAACTGCCCCCATGGCAGCAACTTGCCTATTGACATCTCCTTGTGTGAGAGGGGTTTCTTCATTGTGGCCTTTTTAGTCAAAGTCGAGAAAGACTTGATTTTTGGTAATGGACCTTGGTTTATGGGCTTCAACAATCTCTGCCTGGATCATTGGGTGATTTATTTTTTTCCAACAGAAGAAACATCCTCTCGAGTGCTGGTGTGAGTAAGACTCCCCTTTCTCTTTTAATGGAATGAGGAAACTCTTAAGACAGTAGGAAATGCTATTGGAATTTGTAACATATAAGGCTTAGGCTCCTCCCAAAGAAAAGAATTTTGCAGTAGCCTGTATCTGTGTAGAAGTGGACCTCCTTAAGGGAATCATTGAGTTCATTAATCTGAAATTGGAAGAGTTTGAATATACTCAAAATATTGCCTATGAACATATTTCTTTCAAATGTAATTTTTGTCATTGGCATGGGCATTTTTAAAGATATTGCCCTAAAATGCTTCCGCTTATTCAAAGCAAAAAACGAAGATTTCCAAAACACTAATAGGAAAAATAGTAAATACCAAGTAGAAAGAAAATCTAGATGCTTAAGTTAAAGAGCCTGCTACCTCCAATCTATTTTTGTCTTATCTTCAGATGTGTCTCCTATGGATTTAAGTACTTCTGTGGACAATGCCTCAAAAGAGATGGTTCTATATGAGGTGGTTAAGGAGGATGTAGTGCTGCCAGAAAATGAGAGATTATCCGTTGAAGATGGTAAAGTAGATAGTCTATTACCTAAAGTAGATAGTTTATTCCTACCTAGATGATACTCTACTAGTAGATGAGGATACAATTGCCCCTTCTGTCATTAACCAAAAAGTTAAAGGAAGGAAGAAGAGTGTAGAGATCAGATTGAAAAAGGCTTCCAAGAGCATAGCTGTTGGCAAGAAATCCACTTGGATTCGACAATCAAAGGGAAGAGGTTGTTTGGGAAATAATGATGGGAAAATTCAAGGCTCTATGCTGGAACTCTTTATGTACTCTCTTTATGTACTCTTTCTCCTTGGGGTGTATTCTCTATAATCTTGGTTACTTTATCTTAATAAACCAGTTATTTTTATTTAAAAGATTGGATTTCCTTCAAATAAACTATATTAATTGTTCAAGGTGCTTTCAGGATGACATGCTCATGTATTAAATACTAGGTGTCAAGCCATTCAAAAACATTTTTGATACTAAATTTGTGTAACTGGCTTGTTGTAAATAAAAATGGAAAAATTCCCTTGGAGAACTACATGACCTTGTTTCCACGGGTGTGATATGTAGGCGGTCCAAATTGGAGGATTTTGGGTAAATAGGTCATGTACAGGGATTTTTTATGTCATGTTTAGAACTTTTTGTATTTAACTCAAGATAAAATATTCAAGTATTTTTGCTATATGATGAGGTAAGGAGTGGTTAATGTGAAATGAGCCATGCATGGTAAATCGCAAGTCACCCTTGAATGACTAAACTTTCTTCTAGCCTTGTAATTGCATTGGAAAGTTATATTGATGAATGACCATATTCAATAAAATGAGTTAGATATAGAAATAAATAGAGTAGGTTAACATTTGTATGCTTATCTGTTCCTTGGCTTATCTTCTTGTCGGAAGGTAAAACTTAGCAATGCTTGTGTTATTTTCTCAAAGGGTGTATTAGGCAATGATTCAATAAACTCTCTCTCTATCTTTGTGTGTGCCTCCCACTCTCTCTCTAGTGGTAATGATAAATTAACAAGTAACCACAAATGAATTACCAATGCTGGATGTAATTAAAGAATAAACTTAGTTGGAACATATACCTTTCTTGAATAGCTTGACTGGATAGCAAGGATATGATTATGTGTATGAATTATGAAATATTTATGTAATTTTAATTTAGTTCTATTTCTTACTCTCTTTGGAGGGGATTGGATTATTAATAATCAAATGCTTGGTTAAGTTTCTGAAAATTATAAATGTAGCATCTTACCTTGCTTTCATGTATGTGAATTAAAAATTTTAATTTTGATTTAATTAGAATTCATCAAGGGTCTGTCTTGGAATGAGTCATCAATAGGATGCGAGTCCTTTGAAATGTTGTGTGTGTTAGTGCTCACACCTTTGGCTTAGGGGCCTTTTGCCACATAGTGTGTACCACTTGGAATGTATCATCCATAGCATCCTCTTTTTGTTTTACCCTTACTTTCTCAAGCACATGTCAACACATCCTTTTGAGCATTGTCAACACTAGGTGGCATTGCATGTGGCAATGAGACCCGCATTTGCATGTTGCCTTGCAATTTTTGTGATGCTTGTTCAAAATAAAAAAAAATTGGTTGTGTTTATTGTAGAGTCTGTCTGGTTAAAAATGGACTTTACAATAGTGACATCAGTTTGACAGGACCCAACACATATTGGACTTGACATCAATTGCAACCATAAGTCAGCCTATAAGTACCAACCAAATAAATTCTATTCCCTAAACTTCTTCTGGACCGTTTCATAGATTCTTGCACTGTTTTTAATATTTCTGTCTGAAAGGAATGATTTGCTTGTAGAATCACCTAATGAGAGACGTGCTTTCTTGAGCAGATTTCTCTCAAAGTAACTTCAGTTCTCTGTACATCAATATTGCCTTGCATATTGTTCTGAGTATAGGCTCTAGAATGACCACCTAGTTTTACCTATGTACAATTAGAACCATGCCTATTTAGAACCTTGACCAAAATAAACAGACGAACAAAGATAAAAATATTTTTATACTCACTGGTGGTAATATGATTCAACTTTACATCTTCCAAATTGGACATAAGAACTTTTATCATGTGACTGACACTCTGTGAGCTTTTCATGTCAGTGCCAACCTCTTTCATCTTTTCAATGGATGCGTTCTTCACTTTTTAAAGTGTTTGTCTCTCTACAGTATGCACCAACCTTATGGGGTGATTGTGTGAATATGATATTTTTTCCCATATCCATTCCCCAGATTTATGGTACAAAATGAGGGAGGGTGATGATTAAAAGAATTAATTCCATTTTATTCTCTAAGTATAATTGAGAAGAGAGGATAAAGGAACTTAACTAGTCATTTCAACATCTCTGTGTTGACAATACCTCATTGCTCCCTCCCTCATGGTCTGACTGGCCAAATTAGCAGGACTAGACTATATGAAAAAGAGCACCATGTAATCCATCTTCAAAATTTAAGTCAATGAAGATTAAGAAAAGTCAAATGTTGGAAATAATCAACACTTTAGAACAGAAAGGAACAAGTGTAGTAAAACAATTTAGCAGCAAATTGGGTGTCCTAGGTTTGAATCCTAGTTTCTAATACATTTCTTCATTATTCTAAAAAATGAGCATTTTGTCAAACAGTTAGCATGAATCTAAAAATCATAAAATAATTATCTGAAAAGAAGCCAGGGAATTGAAAAAGTGTTGTAGCTGAAGCAATCAACTGATAAAACATTGTTATTTCCAACCCAAATTGTTGATTTATTAATTTTTCCATCAGTTGGTCTTCATATTAAAAATGAAAAATCTTTTGCTTTAGAAAAGCAGTATATATTAAAATTTGCATTTCACACAACACAAACCAGTACACAAAAATTTAAAATCAGATTCCCACCCCACACTATTGTTTTTTATTTTTTGGAATACATAAATCACACCAAACATTGAGTCCACACAAACCCCAAAAAATTGAAAAACAAACCACAACCAAATTCCCATTGAATATGAAACTCAATCAGTAACTTTCAGCATAGTGGTGATTTCAGAGTGAAACCACACAGCTAGCTAGGAAGGTTTTCATCCTCAAAATTGGATTTATTAAAAGCTTTTTGTCCCCAAAATTGGATTTATTAAAAGGTTTTTGTCCTTAGGTAAATAGGAGAACAAAGTTCATATCAGAGCAAACAATGAAAATTCAGCAATAGCCCTTCTTTAACCTCCTTTTTATAACCTTTACAAAAAAGTTTTTCTTTTTAGATTACTTTTGAAAAGTGCTTTTGCTTTCTTGTTGCTTTTTCATAAGAGTGTTCATTGCTTTTCAAAAAAATCTTTTTGCTTTTTGCTGTATTTTTCAAAATTTTTTTTCCTTAATAAAATATAAAGTGTCCTTATGATCACTTTTTGGCACTTTTGTAGTGACACTTTGTCTTGAGGGGTATATACAACTTTCTCACAAAAAATTATTTTACTAAGGATTTAACTTGATAAATCTCTCCCAATTTCTTCATGTACATTTAACAACACAAAGCTTACCAAGCAAAGTCTGATAAGACCCTTTTCTTTCTATCCAACTTGTCCCAGTCTTCACGTAATGTTGCAACAAGTTTGGATTTGGATATGGCAGCCCATAGATCTCTATCCATGGGCACATCCTCCATCTTGAGCTTCCAAAGTGCAAATTTAGTGTCCAAGAACTTCATCTCTATTTTTGATATGCTTGCTATTTTCCCTACAACAAGATCTCCATCTATACAAGCTCCCACTCGATCCAAGATTAGTATAAATAACCTTTGTCTCTAATACCTAGAATCCAAGGTCATTAGGTTTTGATACCAAACAAAAGGAAGCAGAGGTGTGAAATACAATTCCTACACTAATCTATGAGAGGAGGTACATGTAAAAAATAAAATTGATCATATAGCTACAAAGAAATAAACACAAAAGCAATATCCCTAACATAGTGATTTACATGGGGAAAACCTTTTCGGGATTGAAACCCCATACCCCAAAGCAACCCAATGTATTATTTAGTAATCAATGGTTACAATACATTTGAAAAATCATAGCCTTTATAGGAGTATCACCAATGAGAGAACTAGATCAATTTTGATAGCAAAATAGTACCTACAAAACTCACCATGAAACCTTCATTTCAAGCGCCCAATAAATAGGAGAAGCAATATATGAATCCATCAAATGGTAATTAGGAAACCATTAGTTAAAACCATCCAAAATGTGGTGCCCAAATCCCTACTTAAAAATCTAATGCACAAATCCTAAGAGGAGTGCATAGGCTAAATATGACATATTCCTTCCACTTGCCATAAGCACATCATAACCCATTCACCAACTTAGGTGCTCCATTATGTTCATTCAAAGCTGTCTTATGATATGTCATAAGTTGGTTAACAAGTGTAACTCCCACTTATAGTTTTCTTATGTGTCATACATGCTCGTACATTTCTAATGTGAGAGGCCCAACTTTTGAAGGCCATAACTTTTGATTTGGAAAGTTGATAGAGCCAATTATTTAAAAAAA
Source organism: Sequoia sempervirens (assembly GCA_007258455.2). Classification (NCBI taxonomy): domain Eukaryota; kingdom Viridiplantae; phylum Streptophyta; class Pinopsida; order Cupressales; family Cupressaceae; genus Sequoia; species Sequoia sempervirens. The sequence continues at coordinate 8,345 of VDFB02350536.1, forward strand.
TTGTAGAGCTTGGAGAAGTCCGTGTTATTGTAACCTGCCTACTCCGATTAAGCCATGTTTCGACATTTTTTAGGGCCAAAGTCAACCTTTAGAGCGCCTTGAAAATTTCATTTTTATATTCTATGGTCTGAAAATTACTTTTTTTTTTTCCATAACATTAGGATGCAAGATTGAGACATCTTTCCTATCAGTAATGGGAGGTTGTAGGTTTCAATTGTAGTTGATCCATGGAAAATTTAATACCAAACTTGCCTTTTTTCTTAAAACTTTCTTATTTCATTCTTCATTACAACAAAACTTTGTCTTTCAGTTTTGGGCTAAGGATGACAGTTTAGCAGCAACACTTTATTCATGCAAATGAGCAAATATGACTTTGAGTAAGTGACAAAGCCTTATGGTTATTGCCATTTGACACACATAGAATTTATGAGCCACGTAGTCATTTTATATTGGTTTTTCATTGGCTCTGCATATAGGTTATACTTGTTGACGATGAATATAAGCTATGTTAATGTTGATTTGGAAAATTCTTATACACATCTAATTTTGGTTTTCTTTGGCATTTTCTTAAATTTTGACCTTTAGGTCTTTCTATCTTTATCGTAACACATCTACCTTTCAATTTGAATAGGGAGCTTTTCTCTGAGCATTTCTTGCTCACCCTCTCTGCTTCTTTCATTATTCTTCAATTAAAATATTCACTTATTATTCAAAAACAAATTCTTAAACCATTTAATACAACTACTATAATTGATATAAAGCTAAAAATATAAATGTGTAAATGTGTGAGGGAAAGGTATGCAAGGAATGGAAGAGAGAAAAGTTGTCATGTCCCCCGATTTGGGAGATATCTCTAGCAAAATGAAAAAGCATTTTTTAATGCTAATTTGAAAATAATATAACTCATAATCTTTAATTAAAATAATATTAATAATTAACAAATTTTAAAATTATTAATTAATAATATTTAAATTTATATTCTCTTTTACCGACTCTCATTTGAGCCGGGCGCCAAGCTTTTACATTTGAATCTTTGGTCGACTTCTCCAACGCTTAATATTAATATGGGTTCGAGGGCATTGCAAGGGCATCACTTAATTGGGACTCATTGTTTTGCCTATCACCTAGTGGGCGAGTTCAGCGCATCATCCAGTGAGTGTGTAGCCGCACTTCAAATTTGTGTTACGGTCCTTTCATCCATAATACACTCAACTCTGAATTCTGTGTGATACAGGGCACAAACGAGTGAAGAAGCGATTGTGGAGTGTTTAGGCCGAGCCTCCGGCACTGGCCGCCATTTGCATAGCACGCGTCCATTCAATTGTGAGGCACATTGATTTCCAAATCTTTTGACCAATTGTTTATCACCGACACTCATTATCTCTGTGGCGTAATTCCTTGCAATGACAAAAATTCTTCAATTAACGAGTAGCATCTCCAGACAAGAGTTTATAGGACAACACTCGCCACTACCATGGGCGACACTCATCGACTAGTCTCGCATTATACCGGGACGTGTCCACATCTATGTTTTTTGATTTCTCACTTGAGGGAGGCGCGACAATCACTATTTTAGGAAGATTCATCGGCACTCGATATTCTGTATTGATCTCAAATTTGTTGTTGTATACCTACCATTGAAATCTGGGATCCGTATTTTTCTTGTGCCGACTACTAAGTTTCTGAGTCTATTGCCATCTGATACAATCAAATCTGGTGTAATAGGTAATGTGAGTGTGTGCTAATTTAGTGGCGCTGTAGTGAATGAGTCGCGGTGTTTTTTCTTTAATCGATCTGTCGCAGAGTTTCTTATGAACATATATCTAATACATTGCTTTTGAGTATTCATTATTGGTGGATCTGAATTGTTACATAGAGTTTCTCTGGTAAACTGTAATTGGAGTTTGATCAGATTGTAGTGAAATCACATCATTTAAAATTATTACATTTCTGGGTAATTTGCTATCTACATTTGAGAGGGCATCTTACAAAACTGAGAATTAATTTCAAGAATTTGTTTGATGTGGAGGAAGGTATTCTTTGGATGAAGATAACCAACTTATGGGTTAATTAAGAAATGATGAAGTTTAGCTTGTCATGGTGTTCAGGTAGATAGCCCTATATGAACCCCATTGATGTCTAGATGAAATCTAAAGCTACAATTTGTCTTCACTTAAAATTGCATTAATCTTTAGCTTGCTTATTTTCGGTATTTAATCATTATGGAATCAAGCTTTTGTTTTGTTTCTTGTGACAATAATTGAGACTCAGGTTCTAATAAAAATCTTTTTTGTAGTTAGATTGCATGTTTTGAATCTAAAGCATGCTATGTCTAGTAGGCAATTATTAGTCTAATAATGTGATAAAGTGAAATAAGTGTGGTTAGGTGTAGGTCATAAAATAAGGTAGTAGTAGTAGTAGTAGTAGTTGCAGCCTTAATGAGCATGTTGTATTGTCTTTTAATATGGTTGTTATGTACCATTTAATATACTAGATGGAATAGTACTTTTTCAAATCTTATATTTTTTCTCCTCTTTATGGAGTAAGTCATTTGTAGCAAATTTCTCTCATCTCATTTGCTTGCATTTACTAACTTTGGTATCAAAGCTCCAAATTAGGGTTTGATCGTTCAAATAAAGTTGGGAAGAGTTGTAGATTGAGGTCATGGAAATGTTGAAAAAAGAAAGAAAATCATTAGAGGTTAAGGTGGGTAAGTTAGCCATTCCCAGCTATGATGGTTCAAGTAAATGTACAACACAAGCATGGGTTCAGAAGTTGGATACGCATTTTTAGTAAAACCTCATGATTGAAATGGAAGCAATCAAATATACAACCCTTTATCTAGATGGAGGGGCTCATGAGTGGTGGTACTATCGGCTAGTGACCTTGGGACATGATAGCATAATGTCCCATGCAGATTATTTTTTTTTCTCTTGTGAAACCCTTGTGGTTCTATGGGATTGAACTTGGTTCATCTCAGCCTTCTTGAGGACCAAAACCCTCTTGGAGAAGATTAGCCTCGGTGGTGAAAGATCCTTCTTGGTTAATACTACGTGATTCATTCAGAGTCATAGTTTGTGCAAGAAAAGTTCGTTGGTAGATTTACTTCAGAATCTATGCTTATGCTAAACGTTGAAGGTTTGGAGCAATTTCATGCATAGATTGCATGTGTGTTGAATGTTGCCGGTTAGAGGATTTGATTTTAAAATTCCCTTGTCATAGCTGAAACAAATATAATGAGATTTGTGCTAAATATTATATTTGTCAGTGCAGATTGGAATAAGATTTATAAGTGTGTTTACAAGAGCAGATTGGGATTGCAACATTGAGATTGCTGAGGTTTAAAAGTGTGGTGAAGAGCATGCATTGAATATTGAGAGGGAGGCCGGGAGGGGTGAATCAGTATTTTAAAACTTTCAAGACAAAACACTGTAAGAATCAGCAATCAGAACAACAAGAGCAAACATCAACAAGAAGAACACCAATTTCACGTGGAAAACCCTTTCGGGTAAACCACCATGGCAGATCAATAGCTTTGATTAACAACAAATGGGCACCAACCTAGATTTTAAAACTCACTAGAAGCACCAACTTCGAATAGCTGAAGCACCAACTCACTAGAAGCACCAACTTCGAATAGCTGAAGCACCAACTCTAGCGTGAGCACCAACTCACTAAAAGCTTAACAACATTGCTATTCTGAATTCATGACACAAAATACATCTTTCCTTATGCAAATTCTCATCAGACTGAGCGCAAACATGATCTGAGCACTATCACAATTTGTCAACACTTCAATCCTTGAAAGAAAACCATATGGCTCCAACACAGTTATTAGAACAACACAACTCCCCAAAAACACTCAAGTCATGAACATCCAGTGCTAATAGACTTCTAGCAACCTCCAAATAGTCAACATAAGCGCCAAATTTACATGTCTAGCCTCTATACTCCAAGTCGACCCTTTTAGTAGCAATGTATAGTTTGCTTTATACAACCTGTGCCTTGAAAATGATAGCAAAGGCATTTTTGATAGCTAATAACTTTCACAGAGAAGCGCGTATTAACCCCTGAAGGCCTGAATTAACATACGCATCTCAACCACATACAACTCGTGCCTAGGAAGGATAGCGATAGCATGATTTTTGAAAAACACGACTTGCATACTTCACAAATTCACCTTAAAAAAAAATTCATAACAACTAACTGCTTCAAATGGAATAGAAGAGAAGCCAATGAATAGCTTACACAGCCATACACACACTCACATTGCAAATTAATTCCCACGACAATTACAACATACAACCCTTGCCTAAAAGAATAGAGGCAATTGGCGAAATGAAGTTCACCATGTCCATCACAATGAATAAATACATTATCATTGAAGGAGTGACTTAGCATTAACTACAATAATCTGAGTGGACGCTAAATATGAACATGCCGTACAACTAGACCTCACGCATCACAACTGACACCAATAATCAATGATAGTGAAAGATGTTTCTAAGTTAGCACAACTTTTTCTTAGTCACTTTAAAAATAAAAAATGTCCCATGCTCTATATCTCGACAACCCTGATGAATGAAAACAATATCGTTTTGGAATCCACATGACTTCCTCATAATAAATCAAACATAAAATGCCTTTTTGTCTCATATATAATGTGTCCTAGAAAATGCCGAAATTACTTCTTCAAACACGCTATCCATCACTTCTTTTCAAAGTGCATTCGCAAATGTTTTAATACGACATAACTGAATTGACCATACTTGGAAAAATTTAAAATGAAGGCAATAAACGTCCACAAATAAGCCGCCCACTTACAAAGTTGTCACCAAAAAATAGAGAAGCCTATAGATTTTAAAAGAATCTTTTAATAAAATGAATTGCCCGGATTTTTAAGAGCACAAACCGCCTCATAATATAAGGTCCTTTTTTTCTATCGTTAGACTCCATGTTAGACCCAATTTTTGGAAGCAAGTCGCACCATGTATGAAACGTTTGAGGATTAAGATTTGACTAAGAAAAAACACGATGTCGATAATAAACATTAGCCGCCCACTACAAAGAATCGTGCCACATTTACAGGTGGGAGAATGAAGTAAGCAAGCAAGCAGTTGATGTGGCAAGAATGAAGTAAGCAAGCAAGCAACTGACGAAGCAAGAATGAAGTAAGCAAGCAAGCAGCTGACATAAATGGTCCACCAAACATAATTGACATTTCAATTACGTTGAAGATCTAATGAATAGTCAACAACTTTACAAGCTAAGAGATACTCTAGTATTTCATTTCAATTCTCTTTTCCATGTATACAACCATAGTAGAACTATGTACTTTTGGCGTCAATGAAAAAATATTCAACAATCTTCCCCTTTGTCATTGATGGAAACACCATTTGAAACCTGTACTGTTTTGAAATCAATACTACTCCCCCTTTGACATCAATGACAAACTCAACAACCTGCATAACTGAAACGGGGCTGATAAAACATGACAATGAAAGCTCCCCCTGAGTGTAGACATCTAGTCAGAGATGGAGTTAAATCACTCCCAACTTCTCTCTTTTGAAATCATCAAGAACATAAAGATTATTAGTAGCTCTACTAGCTTCAGCAATAAGTCTACAATCCTTGCTAATTTCACAAATATCAGAATTGAAAACAAGAGTGTGCCCTTGGTCACACATTTGACTCACACTTAGTAAATTATGTTTTAGACCTTCGATATACAAAACATTCTCTACCTTTGTTCTTTCGTTATTCAAAATGAGAGTGCCTTTACCTGAAATCTTTGCTGAAGCATTGTCACCAAATCTTACTTTACCAACATTCATTTTCTTCAATGCAAGAAACTTGCTTTTTTCTCCTATCATATGTCTGGAACAGCTACTATCAATGTACCATTGATCATTCTCATTCTGTGCATGTAGGGCTGTTTGCACAATCAATGATTTGACTTTTTCAACCTCTTTCTTCTTCCTCCAAACCTTCTTATCAATTTCTTTTTCAACCACCTGTTGCTCTTTTTTTTTACTTTGCTTGAAAGATTCTCCAAAATAGCTTCTACAAGTCTTTGCAATATGACCAAAATTATTGCATTTCTAACATATAATATTGTAATTTATAAAAGAATTCCTATTCAAGTATCCTTGATTTCTATTCACATATTTGAAATCATTTTTTGCATAAACTTTGCAGTTTGCTGCCTGATGACCAAAATGATTGCACGAAAAACAATACCCATAAAAGAAAGAATTGTTAAACCTGGTCATGTGAGGTTGCCTTGAAATAGGTCTTCTGAAAGTGCTATTTCTGATATTTGATTGTGAACCTTTTGTGCTATCAAAGTTGTTCTTTTGCTGTTCTTCTTTTGCAGGCTTGGAACTTTGACCTTCTTCAAATCCAACTCTCACCTTTATCAGTAGAAGATTTTTGTGAGCTAATGATCTTGTTCAATGACAGAACTTTTCTGATTTATCATCTCATGATTCAACTATAACATAGACTTGTCTAATTTTCTGAGTGAAACTATTTCAGCTTCAAGTCTCTCTCCATTCTCTTCTTTTGTCCTTAGCTGATTTCTGATTTCTTCCTCAATCCTCCTTGCCTCTTCATTCTGAACCTTCAAGTCAATAATCAGTTTTTCAGCTTCTTCAAGTGCTTGAGATGTCTTAGTTTTTGTTTCATTCTCTACTTGTAGCTACAACTTCAAGTTCTGATTTTTCATCCTAAAATTTTTTATTTCACTTGGAGCTCTCATAAGTTTTGCTTCAAGATCTACTTCTCATCTTCATCTTCAATCTCTCAGCCATAAATAAGATTTCTTCTACTAAAGACACTTCATCACTATCTTCTGTTGAGCTATTGTGATCTTTTGAATAAAAACTTTTTGCAAATTTCTTAAACTTTTTTTTCTTACCTTTATACCCCTTTTTGAAATGCTTTGATTTCTTTTCACTATTGCTGTCCTCACTCTTTGCATATGGACATTTAGAAGCAAAGTATCCCACTTTTCTGCTGTTGAAGCACTTGAAAGGCAACTTGCCTTTGTATTTTCTTTCTCGAACCCTTCTTCAGTTTCGTCATGAAATGTGCCTCTTCAGTGTTTGAATCTTCATCTAAACTATCACTTGATGCAAGCTCCTTGTTTTTTCCCTTTTTCAAAACTTCAAAGGTTTCCTTCCTTTTGGATGAAGAATCGGAAATTGTCCTCATCTCATAGGCTATAAGAATACCATGTAACTCATTTACTGTCAACTTGTCAATGTCCTTTATCTCCTCAATAGGAAGAGTTCTTAATTTTTTTTGAACAACTGTAGACTCCTCAACCTTCTCTCCTAGACCTTTGATTGTGTTGACAATTTCATCTACATGAAGTAGATATGCTGCAACATTTTCATCTTCCTGCAGCTTAAGACTCTCAAATTGTCTCCTATGCGTTTGAAGCATTGCCTTCTTAACTTTATCATCTCCTTCATAGGTTTTCTGAAGTTTGTCCCAAATATCATGAGCTGTATCACAGTGCATAACCTTTATGAATTTAGATTCTGCCAAGCCACATAAGATAGCATTCATAGCTTTCGCCATCAACATTCGTTGGAGGAGTTGCTGAAATTGTATAACTAGTTACTACACTTAGCCATATATCAAAACCAAGAGACATCAAATAAGTGCACATTCAAATACTCCAAAAAGCATAGTTAAAACCATCAAACAATGGAGCTTTGTTTGTAGCAAGACCTTCATTTGAAC
>VDFB02350537.1:0-29547 GCA_007258455.2 Sequoia sempervirens
TAATTATCCCTACTTTTCAAATCATTGCAAAAAAAAAAAACATGAGTCTACTTAAAATGGGTACAAAAAAAGAATTTTTTCATTGTTGAGGGTGTAGTTACCATTACATATCCTAATGGTATTTTAGTAGTCCACCTAGATAATGATATAGAGGTTTTAATAGTTGTATTAGGTATAATTATCTATCAAAAAATACATGTAGTACTGGCAGATAGAGTGAGTTGAATTGCCTCTTTACGATTTAACAAAAGGATGCATAATATATAGACATCTTATCAAACGAAATTGTGATGATGCATTTATATCTTCTATTGAGTCCCTTTAACTCTATAAAAAAAACAACAATATTTTAGCATTAAATAAATGACCACAAATATGAAAATTTATGCTTTTGTTCACAAAATTTGTGAAAATTGCCACCTAAGTTGTAGATGGAAACACCTTGGAATTTGTTACAATTTGAGGTATACACAAAAACAAGAATAATTCCTATTAAATATATCAAGATATGAATTATAAGAAAAATTCTAGCATCCAATTTATAAATTATTATAATATAAGAAATATATATTTCTTATATATTATATATTCTATTTTTTCTTACTAATATAGACATAAAAATTTATCAAAAATTATAAACAAATTTATGTTATGTCAAAAAATACAAAAAAAAAGAGTTAAAAACTAGAAGAAAAATATGTGCCATGTAGATCTTCAAAAAGATTTTTGCCATGTAGAACTAAACATCGAATATTGAAAGGAGTTATTTATGTTCAATCAATTTTTCACGATACCATTGTTACTATTACAAATACATGGGTGTAAGCAGTCTCTTTCTATTTTTCCAAAGCATATGGATTTAAAGGTACAAAAATACTTTCACCATTTCTTGCTTAGCCAAGAGCAACAAATATTTTCCATACCTTAGTAAATCAAGGTCTTTTGAAAGAAGTAGAAGTTATGATAAGTGGCCTTGGTTTGGGGAGGGATACAACATTAAGAGCCATTGCTAAAAGTGGTATATAATTAAGCTATGTATGTGATGTAACTCTACCACATAATGGATGTAGACCTCCCAAAAGGAGATATGCACAAGAATTGAATAAAATTCAAAAGAAAGCAATAATTAAATTATTTTTAAGTAACATTATGAATCTAATGAAATATCATTCTCAATTAAGATACTAGAATTGAAGTGTTTCAAATCCAAAACAAAGAGTAAATGTTTTAATTATTGTCATTTCACTCTATCTCCACTTTGCAAAGGTCAAGTTAATAGGATAGGTAGTGAAATAAGAATACTTTTACTTAGAGAAGTATAAGGAACATGTATCACACAAGCTAAATTTCAAAATATACCAAACAAATATTCCATGATAATAGGTATTGAAGAATCAATACATCAAATTTAGATGAATCTAAAAGAAATTATATTTCAAAGTGATGATGCATACTGAATTTGAGAATAATATATCCATGTTGTTAGACCAAAAAAAGTAACCACTCAAGATATCATGTTATCAACTTTTGTGAGAATAATTGATACTACACAACATATAGCTAACATAAACAAATCAATCACCTTAGATATATCATTACAAATTGAAAAAGGTCATATATATTATCCAAAATTCAAATAATTATAATTATAGGTATAAAATTTCTCCCATAGATGTTGCATTTGTCCCTATTCAAAATGTAAATTATAGTATTCATTCCTATTGGAGCGAAAATGAGACATAAAAAATTCTATTTCTTGAAATATGGAGGTATGGAGGATTAGCTCCTAAAGAAGCACTTTATGAAGCTTCTTGTAATTTGATTAACTTTTTACTTCCCTTTTTTAATGTAAAGGAAGAGAATATTGATGGAGCAAATAGTCTAAGTGACAATATTACTCCTTCCTTACCTATTTCACATATATTGATTGATACAAAGAGAATAGTTTTCGATCAAATGCATATTGACCAAATAAATTTCTCTAGTAAGATATATAATTACCTTAAAAAAGCCAATATATTTACAGTATTAGACCTCACAAATTACAATCAAGAATATTTAATGAAAATCAAACATCTTGGGGAAGAATCTATCAAAGAATATGCAAAATATTGAAATTGATTCACCAAGGAATCTGATTTATATATGGAAAATATTGGAATTGAGTTCTTATGGAAAGTAATTGGAATATATATTTGACCATTTTGTAACAATGTTAGAAAATATCTTATAAAAAATTATACATATCTAGGGAGAGACATTTGTCTTAAAATAACTACTCCTTAGATATATAGACAAAATATTTGCAACTATTGGTTGACAAAATGGATTTTGAAATTGATTCACATTCTCCAAGAAAGGGACTGTTAATAGTATTTCAAGTACTTATGCCATTAAAAGAACACCTAATACTTTATTAGGTGTTGTATGAAGTATTTGAAATATGAGGAAAAAATACCATTCGAGTAATATTTACAAAGGAATTGCAAATGGATTTGTTGGTTCACCAATCATTAATGGTTCTAGAACTGCTTTAAACCTACAATACATGTAATAATACCAAAAATATCTACTAGAAAAATATATAAGAGATCATTGGGCCAAGCGGGCTTGTTGTAATAATTATGTCCCATTCCTTTAGCTAATTTATCCCTTAATAAAAGATCATTCAATTTAGGTTTCTTTTTTATTGGGATAAGTAGATTATTATGAATGAATCTATCCCCCTAAAATAACTGAACATGTCAATTGTGATCATCCAACTCGAGCAATAATTGAAATAAAATATGATCGATGTATCGTTAGAATAAGTATAACTAGGAAGATCTCTATAAAATTCATAATTTTATTATTGCATATGCACAATACCCAAATAAGCTCACAAATTTGATCATAATAAATATGAATTTGGATCATATTATTCCTCATAATTTGTGTACATATTGATCCCCACAAATTTTTGCATACAAGGTATTGACTTGTTATTGATTTGGTATTTTTCCTTTTTAGATTCCTTCTTTTAATCTGATGGTTTACCCTATTGAAATGCAAGGGAAATGAATGCACTTCCTTTTGTTGTAGTGTAATTCTTCTCCACTTTAGAAAGTTTTCATCTTGCAAATGCAATGGGATGGTCCTTATTCCCTCTAGGTTATGCTAAGACTATGAAAAATGCTATTGTAAAAGCATCCACATGAACATGAAATAGTGAGTCCCAATTTGGAAAGATTAATATGGGAGCCTCCACTATATTTTGTTTTAGTGTGTCAAATTATTGTTGACACTGCTCATTCTACTTGATTTCTTTATTTGATCTTTTCTTTAGAAGCTCTTCTGTATGTGTTGTTATTATTTCATAACCTCTTATGAACTTGTGGTGGTAACTAGTATATCCTAGAAATATTTTCACATCTGATGTTGTCCTTTGTAGATTATGTGTCCTAATAATGTACCAAAAGGTATTGGAAATACACATTTATTCAGGTTAAGAGAGATTTGTAGACTTCCACATCTCTCCAACATCATGTAGAGTGTGTGGACATGTTCTTTTAATAGCTCATATACTATCCAATTGCCAAGGTATACTTCCAAGAGGCCATGAATAAAATATTTAAAAGCATTCACCATGATGTTTGTTGAAGATTGCTAGTGCATTATTCAGCCCAAAGGGCATAACAATGTACATAAAATAAACTCTCTCAGTTGTTTTTGGTTGATCTTCTTCTTGAATTTTGACTTGATGGTATACATAAAAACCATATGTAAAAGAGTATACATCTCTTATGACAATTGGTTCTAATATTTCTTTTGTAAATGGTGTAGGTAATGGTTCATGTACACCTTCTTTGTTCAACTCATGAATATATATATAGATTTTCATGGCTCCCATCTTATTAATTTGGAACAAAATTGGTCTTATCCATTATGCAACCTCTACTAGCTTTATGATTCCAACAACTAACATTTTTTCAAGTTCTACCTTGAATTTCTTCATGTTTGGGTTGAGTCTATATGGTCTCTTATTTTGTGGTTTTTCCCCTTCCTCAAGTTGTATCTTCATTATCCTTACATCCTCTTTATTCCCTTTTAGGTATATAAAAGTGTGGGGAAAGAGGTCTTTATATTTTGATAATATTTTGCAACATGCATGACTACTCTTTCCTCTCAATAATCTCCTATGTTTACTAGTCTGGGGTTTCCTTCATTAGCTATGTTTTCTTACCTCAATTTTAATGGTTGATTAGAATAATTATCTTTAGATTCAACGTGTGAAGTTATATCCCTTTCTCTCTATTTAACTTCTATATCCAATTGCGGTTTCTCCTCATTGTCATCTGGTGTGTACTGTAGCTCACCTCCTTCCAAAATATTGGTTTTATTTCTCCATCCATTCTATGAACGTCCATATCTCTTTAGTCTTTTGTGGTACCAATATTGGTTTTTGGGTACATACTAGATCCTTCTCTACATGTATGAATACAATTTATTTGATTTTTTGGAGCACATTGTTGATATCTCCATTTGGGTTACAAAAGGAAAATGTATGTAAGAAATCTTGTTGGAGTTCCTCCTAATCTTTAGTTTCTATTATTATTTCTTGGTTGATATACCAAGTTTGTGTTACCAATATAAGAATTAAATGGACCATTTGTATATTTAGTTGTGTATCATACTCTTTTGTAAATTCCATGTGGTGATACAAGGCTTATATGTTCTTGTGGTGATATTTTTCTATCACACTTAGGGATTTAAGGACATTCCCCTTCTTCTAGTAAGTACCTTATTTTTATTAGAATTTTAAAATGTGGAATTTGGGGATATTGTCCTTATGAGTATTCCACTAGCTTGCAACGATACAAATTAATATGTTGCAACACATCTAGTCTCATTTCCTCCTTTTCAAATGTTTACATTTCTTCCAAGTTGTATGGAGATCTTCTACACCTAAATATTTTGGTAACTTAATAAGTGAGATTCCACATGAAATTTGATACAAATGGTTTGATTTTGAATGGTGGATGGGGTATTGGGTTCATTCTTGTTTGGTGTTGTTTATGGTGGAGTTGTGTTATTTGTGGTAAATATGATAGATTTTTGGTGTTTTGTATGTCATATTTTTTTTGAAGCCTCTAATTTTTGGGGGTTGTAACTCCAATTCCTCTCTTAACCAAGAAGAACATCTTCACTATTTGTGCTATCATTGTTAGTGTCAATATCCATTTCCCCTTAGAAATTTGGCTCCTCTATTGGCTCTTGTTTGGGTAATTTTTCTTGTGAATTCAGTATTTTAGAATCCTTATCATTATACTCATCATGTGCTACCTCTTCTACATATGTGTTACTAATGTCTATACCTAATAGTATGTGAACTATTTTATCATTTACAAGGATAATTCTTCCTTTCTTGAATCTATAATACCATCAAGGAGTTTACAAACCATTGTAAACCAAGGAGTGCATCAAAATTATCAAAAGGTTATTTCATTTCAATAATCTCGAAGTCTGCTATTTGTTTTATTCCTCATATGTTGACTTCTATGTTTTTCTAGGTCCCTATGGTTCCTATTGATGAACCATCTTCTAGGCTAAGGTTGTAAGGGGTTTCATATGATTTAGGTTTTCTAAGCTATTCCCATACCATTTTTAACATTTGCTCCCAAATTAACCATTACCTATTTAATCTTCTTGTGGTTAATGTGTGTGTTGATCATTAATAATTTAGTTTTCCGAAACCTAGATGTCTTTATCATTTTTTCAAACTTGTGGGTTCGGTATTATCTTCTTTTTCAAGAAGATTGTTTTTTTGTGTCAATGAGGTTATTTTTTTTAATGTTGGAGCTTCTCATTCTGAAGAAGGCATTACAATATTGTTGTTTATTTATAGTATGTTTTTCTTCTTCAATTATCTTATCATGCTTATATTTGGTTGGGAAGAAGTCTTATTCTTCTTCTTCCTCATTATCTTCATCATTCTTTGTATCATATATTGGTTGTTTTAACTTTATGGTGTTTGTTCCTTGTATTGTAATTACTGCAACCTTACTTTCCCTTTCTATCTTAATAAGGCTTTCTATTTTAGCTTTAGCTTTCTTTATCGATATTATTTTTCTATTGCTTCTTCATTTGAGATGTCATATCTTTGTCGTCTTTATGACATCTCCATGCCCCTTGTAGTGCATTTTTGGGAAATTTTAGCATTATCTTGGCCCCTCTATTTGCATTAGGGATTGTTAGCTTATCACTTTCAAATTGTGGTGGGGTATTCTCACAGTAATTTATGCTTTCTCACATGTAAACAAGTCATTCTTAGGATATCCAAAGAATGCATATTGTTTCTTTTTATCTGACTAATATTCATTTTTATACCACCTTTGCTTGTAATATTTATAGCAATGGGCATATTTTGTTCATTGATTTCCCCTATCTCTTCCTCTTCCACCTTAGTTATTACTAAAATACATTTTGTCTTCATTTTGGCTTTGTAGTGGTATATTCTAGAGTGTATTAATATTTCTTCGGTTTCTCTAACTTGGTGTTCTATATACATATATACATGAAATTGATTATACAAGATTCTTTTTTCCAGTCCCTTAACATATGCCATTTTTTGATCTATTGCTGCCTTATTATTATGGTGTTGGTTACACTATGGTTCATGCTCTTCTTCATCTCCTCTTCTTTTGATTCTAAAGATCAAGGAGGGACAATCATTGGTTTTATGGTTATTCCATTCTTTATAGATGCTACAATAGATTGTTTGATTCTTCCTTGGAGTTTTTTTAGAATCTACCCTTAGTGCAATAGCTCTCTTCTCACCTTTCATCATTGAACATTCATTTCTTATATGTCCCTCTCAAGAACAGTAAGTACACCAAATATTTTTCCTTTATTTTTGTAGACTATTGCTTGCTTAGCAAGGATTTCTTGCTTTATTTTGAATATTTTAATTTTAACTTTAGTCTCTCTATCTCTTTGCTTTGTTTGGATATATATTTCCTTCTCCATTTTTTAGCTTATAAGTGACAAGTTAATGTTGTTGCTTCTGAATATGTACAAAATATTCTCCCATCTAGGAATGTTCTAATTTTTGGGGTCAATCTTGAGATAAACCATTCTATGCATTGTTTCTCCATGAGTGGCTCCTCTAATTTTCTAGATACTTCTTTGGACTAATGATCATAATATTTTATGGATTTTTCTTCCTCCTACACTAGTTCTCTCATATTTTTGTGGATTCAAAATTTGACAAAAGCTATGCTTTTAATTTTTTCCCATTGTTTGTCGTGTCAAGGACAAATTTTATCGTTCTATTTTAATGCTTCTTTTTGCAATGTTCCCACAAATTCAAATATCTTAGCTTGATTTCTAGTTGTACCTTTTATTTGCTAGATGAATTCCAAAGAAAATATATGCTATGTGGCTTCAGTGGTGTCTTTGCCAAAAATCGGTAGCTTAACTAGTGAGTCCATTTTAGATTTAGGTTTTTTCTAGATTCTTTGTGATAGTTTTTGTTTCGAAGTTGGTTTTTCTTTTTAGGAGGATTTTGTTTCAATGTTTCTTCTCTCTATCATTATCTCTAAGTTGTTAGATATCAAAAAATTATTTTCCTAATATGGTGTCACAATCTTGTATAAATTGTTGTGGTTCTAATTCTTGGTTTAAATGATCACTTGTAGTTGGTAGTAAAATCCTTCTTGACCTATATGACATAGGGGATGAGTCTTGGTCCAAGGGGTGTAACTCCTTGAAGTGATGCTTTGTATTAGGAGATAATTTTTCATTGAATACACTTCATTTCCCAAGTTGAACATGATCTTATTTTCTTCACATAACCCTTCTTTACTTAATTTTCTTACTCTTTTGTTAACCAACTAATATAAGTGATTCAAATCCAATCTTAAAGGCTATAACTTCTTTGGAGTTTTTAGTAATTTCTCAAACCTCTCATTGATTGTACATGTAGTGATCAAGTTAAGGTTGGGATCTATGGAGCTTGAGTGCTACCATAACTTTCCTATCGATTTCTTTTGGATACCTCATATCTCTCTATAATTCTTACTAAATTTGTTATTATTTTTGTTGCTTAGTCAATATGTGAATTAATTTGGAGATTGATATAGTCCTATTTTGTTGTTGTCAATGGCACACACATTGGTGCACTCTAATTTGTTTTCAACAACACCCCTTTTGGTACACTCAACAACACTCTCCTTGGCATGCTCTAATTCCAACTTCTCTATTTTATCCATTCTTCTATGGTACCTTTCTTGATGTCCTTAGGTCTATTTTTTTCACCTTTCTTCCATATTTCTATTTTCCATGTTTAACTATATTGTTAATTAAATATCCTCTCTAACCTCTCGCAATATTTTTTTATCTCCTTGATGAGCACACACTTATACTAAGAGGGGGTGAATAAGTATAAGTTAATCTTTTGCTTATTTAAAATTTAATAATCACAATAATAGCAATCACACAATATTCAACAATTAAGAACACAAGATTTACGTGGAAAACACTTTTTAGAAAAAATCACAAGGACTACTTGGATCTACTGTCCAAATCTAGCCACAAACTAATTTTTTTTACAAAAATTTGTAGGCACCAATCCGTTGGAGACACCAATCCCAACTACTAAGCACCAAACTAGCAAGAGACACCTATCTCTTTTGTTAGGAGGCACCAACCTCCAAATAAACAAAATTTCCACCTTCTTGAATATTGCTTCTTTAATGAATAATTCTCTTTTAAATCTCCTTCATTCTACTTTGTATTTGAATGATCAAATATTTATTTTTCTCCTTCATAAAAATCTGCTTGTGTTTAAATGAAGAAGCATTTATTCCACACCCACCAACTCCAACTTCTCTTTTCTTTTTTATATCCCCTTTATGCCTTTTCATGAAGAGGGGTGATCTTTCCAAGGGATTTATCTTTTTCAAAAGGAGGCGTCCCTTTTTATTTATTTAAAATGAGAAGACTTGTTTGAAACTTGGGCTCCAAGGTAAATGGGGTTGAGCAACCCATTAAATTCAAACAAAATGCTTTTCTTTTAACCTTTTTTTACTAATTAACCTCTACATTAATTTTCCTCATTTGAAATTAATAATAAATTATCATGACATTAATTCTCCTTTGACATCAATGACAATATTTCTAGCAATCTCCCCCTTTTTCATTGACGACAACCTTGCAAAGAAGTGATATGTGAATACTATATGAACATAATATCCCCCCTTGCAGTAATTCTCCCCCTTTTTGTAATTCTTTGACATCAATGAAAAAGGGATGTTCCTCATTATCACAAAGAATATTCATTAGTTGATCTTTTTTGAGTTGTCTTTGAAAAGAATACCACCAAATAATCCATGGAGTTGAAATATAATACAATGATCTCCCCTTGAATTTTTACTTCTCCTTAAGAACTTCGTGACTAGATGAAAAATATTGCACTCCCAATTTCTACTTAAGATACTCAAAAGTCTCTTTTGAAAGTGGTTTCATGAAAATATCTATGATCTGTTCTTTTTTGGCAATGGACTCCAACTTGACATATTGTTTTACTATTTTTTCTCTTAAGAAATGATACTTGATAGGGATATTCTTTGTTCTAGAGTGCATAAAATGATTCTTTGAAATATTTATTTCACTATTGTTGTCACAAAGTATTGAAATTAGATGATCTTATTCTACCTTAATGTCTTTTAGTGTTTGCTTCATCTAAAGAACTTGTGTGCAACATGACATTGATGCTATGTATTTTTCCTTTGTTGTGGATGAATAAACAAAATCCTATCTTTTGCTTAACCAAGACACTGGACTGTTTCCAAGAAAGAATACTCCTCCACTTGTACTCTTCCTATCATCAATACTTCCTGGACAATCTATATTATATATGTTGTTAGAGTGAAATATTCACCTCTTGGATAACACAAACCAAAGTCCAAAGTGCCCTTTAGATATCTAAATATTTTTTGGACTGCTTGCACATGAGTTTCTTTTGGTATTGTATAGAAACATGCTACCATGCCTAATAATTGCATAATTTTTGGCCTTGATGTTGTTACGTATAGTAGGTTTTCAATAATTGACCTTTAAAGCATCTGATTTGCTTTAGGAGTATCATCATCTTTGCTTAGTTTATTACATGTGACCATGGGTGTGCTAAATAGTGCACAATCTTTCATTCTAAAGTTTTCAACATCTCCTTGGCATACTTAGTTTGTGAGATAGATATGCCTTCTTTAGATTGGGAAATTTGTAATCCAATAAAGAATGAAAACTCACCAAGATAGACATCTCAAACTCATTTTGCATATCATTTGCAAATTCTTGACACATTCTTTCACTATTTCTTACAAAAATTATGTCATCTACATAAACTACAACAATTATTTAATTTTTACCTTCAGTATTGACATAGAGGTTACTATCAATAATTCCTCTTTTGAAGCCTTTTTGTAGATATTTGTCAAGTCTTGAATACCAGGCTCTGGGGGCTTGCTTTAGCCCATAGAGTGCTTTCCTTAATTTGCACACATAATCCTTATTTTTTGATAATAGGAAACATTTTGGCTATTCAATGTACACCTCTTCCTCTGAATTTCCATTGAGAAAGGTAGACTTAAAAACATTGATAGACTCTAATTTATTCTTGAAACAAGCATATGCCAAAATCATTATAATAGCTTCTAGCCTTGCAACAAGAGCAAAAGTTTCTTTAAATTCAATACCTTCAACTTGAGCATAACATTTACAAACTAACATTTCTTTGTTTCTTATCATTTGACCATATTCATTCGGATTATTCCTAAGAACCCACTTGGTACCAATCACATTCTTATCTTTTGGTCATAGAAGAAGTTCCCACGTCTCATTTTTTCAATTTGATTAAGCTCTTCTTCCATAGCACCAATCCAATGCTTGTCTTCATTGGCTTTTGAAAATTATTTAGGCTCTATTTTGAATAGAAAGGAAGGGTTGGCTTGTTTAGGTGTACTTGCTAATCTTATTCTAGTATGTACCTCAGTATCTTTGTCACCAAGAATTAGACTTTATGAATGATTCTTCTGAACAAATCTAGATAGTGCCTTTTTATCTTCTCATTCTATTTATTTGTTTCTTATTCTTCTTCTTCCTTGCAATTTGACTCCTCTAGATGACTATTTTCTTTTGTTTCCTCATTTTGATGCTTTTCTTCATCCACTTTTACATTGGAACTCTCTATGATCTTTCACAATATTTTATTGTAATACCTATAAGCCTTGCTCCTTGAGGAGTAACCAAGGAAGATGCCTTTGTCAAATCTGGAATCAAACTTTCCCAAGTACTCATCGTCTCTTTTAATGTAGCACTTACATTTGAACACTTTGAATTATTTAACTATTGTTGGTCTACCCTTCCATAATTCATAAGGTGTTTTGCTTTTGTTTACTTTGATTTACCCTCTATTTAGAATATAGATTAATGTATTAACTACTTCTCTCCAAAATATGTTTGATAGCTTTGATTCATTCAACATTATTCTAGCCATCCCTTGCATGCTTCAATTATTTCTTTCTACCACTCCACTCTATTGTGGAGTCCTTGCAACTAAAAAGTGTCTTTATTCCATGATGCTCACAAAAAAAATCAAATTCATTTGAGGTAAACTCACCTCCTCGATATGATCTCAAGCACTTGATTTTTAAATTAGTTTCATTTTCAACCAAAGTTTTAAAAGATTTAAACTTCTCAAATTCCTAATATTTTTCTCTTGGGAAAGTTACCCATGTCATTCTAGAGTAACCATCAATAAGCAACATAAAATAAATTTCACCTTGCAAACATTGTGTTATTGTAGGCCTACAAAGGTCTATATGGATAAGTTCCAATCCTTTGACTTGAAGCTTGATCTTGTCTATTTCCCATCTTGATGGAGAGGAAACCAATCTCAACCAAATTTCAATAAACTCATATTACAAAAAGACCCTGTAAAATGATTAACCTGAAATTAACAATTACATGTGTCAATTCTTAATCGATTTACAACCTCATAAGAATCTACCCAAATTGAAAGCAATTCAAATAAATTTATTTATTCTGATTTCATGAAAGTACATATTACATTTTCCCAGGGAACTCCTTTGCCTCTCTCCTCTGTTCAACTTTTCTTCTTCCTTTGTATTCCTCATACTCACAACCTCTACACCACCTTCAACCCATGTTTCTCATTCTCTTCCTTCATATTCATAGTCATTGTCCTTCCTTGTACTAGAACGTTCCATATTGTGATTGGCATTACATTTCATTTTTACACATTGTCACATCTCAATTTCTTTACTTGCATTTAATAATATTAAGTTAATTGGAATAATTGGAAAATGAAAGCTGTCTTGTTTATGAAATTTGATAAATGCAATAATATTTGAAAAAATTATTATCTTGCAACTTTATGATTTAAGAGAAGTATTTTATAATGACTATTGGTTAAAGGTTACTGATGAACAATTGCAAGTGCAAGAACATGTGTGTGTAGGAACAGGTTGAAGAATGAGAACATGGTTGAAGCAAGAATGCTTAGCCAGATGACGAATGGTAAGCAAGATTGGAATTTGGAATCTCACACACCACATTAGACTATGACATCTACATTTTTCTTGCAATTGAAATATATCATTCTTGCTTGTATGAAATTGTAAATGGTTAAATAGGCAATCTTATTTATTGCATTCCTTGTCTTACCTTGTCTATTCCAAAGCCAATTTCATAATGGTAATGGAAATGCATTTCATTATACATAACTATCATGAGAAGAACAATTATATTATTTGTTCTTTTAAAAGAACTTGAAAGTAAGCTCTTGATAAAGGAAATAAAGAAATATTGCTCGAGAATTTAAATATGTGTGTGAGACTATATATATATATATATATATAAATATATATATAAATATGTTATAAAGGATTTAAATGATAAGAGTTTCTTTTATTCGAAATTCATTATGAAACTATATGGAAGGAAGCGATGACAATATTATTCATAACCCCCTTCATAATTGAATAAGGTTGACCCTTCCCATATTAGAATGAGGGGAATAATGCTCAGAAACAAGGGAGTGGGCGGCTAAGTGATGGTGGTATAGAAAATCATGATCAGTCCAAATATAGTATGAAAATCAATGGACAGGGTATGGAAAATTTTGAAAAAAAGGAGATAATCTAGCAAAAGAGAACATAGAGGATTGTGGGGGAAAAAGGAGAGAAGGCACGAAAGTAGGGGAGCTATTTCCATTCGTTTTAAGCAAAAAGAAATGAAACTTGCAGACTAAAGAGGTAATTTGATGCTCTTTTTCACATGTTTCCATCTTATGTTTCGAATGAATCTATCTTGTGAGCATAATGGATAATTTATTGCATTGTTACCATCCTCTATTATTCTTTTCCACTGTATTCGTGGTTTTGGTTTTCATTGTATACTTTGCAAATTTCTTTGTTAAGCCAAGTCTGGAGGGTGAAAACTCTCATTAAAACTTTGCTGTATGTATGTCAACATGCACATGCATGATCGATACAAAGGTCGCGGTTGGTCTCTAGCCTATGTGTTTGTTTAACCTATCATTTATTTCAAGAACATCGATATATGCTCTCTGTGAAGCAAACACAATTTATGGTGTTATTTACCTTGATTCACTATCGAACAATAACTACGTTCAAGGCTTTAAATATCTACCCTATTATAGAGGTTGAATGATAAGAATCATTTGATCAGTGGCTTGGCTTAGAATGATTCATATCATTTTTTGTATTGTGTGTATGATAGAAGGTGATTACATTGCCAATATTGATGTAAATTAATGAATGATGCTTATCGTTTTGTTCAAACTTTAGGGTGGAACGAATTCCACTAAGTCAGTGAAATGCATGATACCACTAAAATCAGCTATAAGTATATGATTATGTTTTTGAGCACACCCCCTTGTCATTTTGTCAATTTATTTAATCCGAATGACCATGCATTGTTCAATAATTTGATGGAATGATAATTGTTGTTTATAATGTGGTTTTTTTCATAAAATGATAATGCATGTAGACATGCAGTGTGTCACTGTTGGTATGTAGGCCTTAACTGTTGAACATTCAGGATATTGAGAGGAGAGGGGTGAATTAGTATTCCTCTAAAAATATTAAAACCTTTAAATAATTTTCCACATAATGTTCATAATTAAAATTTCCAAAAAAATAAATCTAACACAACACCACATAACATCGAGATTTTTTCACATGGAAACCCAAGATGGGAAAAGCCATGGAGATGGTTAAATATCAAGTATTAAGTAACCATTACAGAATACAGGGTGGCTCACTACTGGGATGGCTCACTATTGGGTTGGCTCACTATCGGTGGGCTCACCATCCTAGATACAAAAACCAACTATTACAGTTGAGAGACAACTTACAATCAAAGTATATATTACAAAAATTGAATTGCTACAATTGCATCTGCAAATGTATGAATATAGTTCTTGTTGAAGCACAAATATCTTCAAAGCACTACACTATACTACTGTAGCACATATATCAGCTCACACTATATCATATCATATCATATATCATATCATAACACAACACCTATTTGTTTATGTTGCTTCATATATTAGCTCACACTATATCATATCATATCATATATCATATCATATCGCTATCACATATCATATCATATCATATCACACCACCTATTTGTTTATTCTGCTTCATATATATACTCTGGATCTCCATATCCACTTAGTTGGCTTGCATCAGAGATAGAGTTGGGTGAAAATGCTACACAAGATGTTGGATATGTTAGCATAGATGCAAAAAGATATCCCACGATGTACCAAATAGGGTTGGACCAAAAAACTTTGGTACAACATTGCATAGACCAAAAAATTATGCCAGTAACACCATTGTTGGAACAAAGGATAAGCCATAGGTAAGAATACTAGACCGATCAATGACATTAATGACAAATATCAACAATCTCTCTCTTTGTCATTGATGGCAAACAAGATTCTAGAATGCCAAAACTTCAAAATATAAACTCCAAAACCCCCCCTATGATGACTATCTCTGTTTCTCAAAATCTTTTCTATTCCTTTATGTTTTCTCCCCCTTTTGAAATCAATGAACAAGGGGTATGTGGTGAAAAACATTTAGGATGCACCAGATGCACCACCAGAGAAATACTGCTTGATATTCTAAAGATGGGTGACCCACTTACCTTTATTATCATTCCATTGTAAAATTGCTTCGGTTAGAAGTTGTGCATGAATTTGAATGGAAGCAAATAGAGATTTCCATCTTCAATTGAGAAAGGATCAGAGAGGGTAGCCAGTTGTGCCTTCAGAAGGGCACGATTCATCAGTGAAATGATGTCTGGACACATCTCCTAGAGATTTCCTGAGGGAAGAATGATGTTGTCCCATTGTTGCTGTAGTTTGAAGTACCTTTTGTGTAGTTCCTAAATTGAGGATTTCCTAGATTTAGACAAGTCTTCAGACAACTTGAAAGAGTGGTATGCCTGCCTAATCGTTGACTCAATTGAGTCAAGCTCTTTTCTGATAGTGGTTGTGGCATCCAACCACTATAGGCTATACAAGTACAAAGAGTTTCCTTCCTCAAGAAGGGCTTGACCTTGCATAATTAGCTAAAGAAGATTGGAGAAGGAATTTGCACATCGATCTTTTAATTCTTGCAAGAGTTTATTTGTTTCAACTTCCTTTTCCCTATGGAGCTTTTCATCTATACATGCAGAGAAGTCCTTCATAGCTTTGATGAGTGTTTTACATTTATTTGTATTGCTTCTAGACTAATCTATATTACATTCTAGAATAATACTTTGGAGAGCAGCAATAGCCTACTCAATCAAATTATCTTTTTCTTCTAATTCCTTAAGCATGTCAATTTTTTCTGAGGCTTGAATGGATTCAACAACTTGAAATTTCTAAAAAGGATTAATCTTCTCAATGTAAAGAATTATCTTGGAAGAGATGATAGGTTGGATCATGAGTGGTGAAGAAATTAAACTCTTCAAAGCATCACCGAAACAAGTACTGGTGGAGATGTTAGAAATTTCTTCTCTTTTCTTATATGTCCCTACTATCGGTCCTTCACCTTTTTCTTGCTTTGTGTTTTCTCCCTACTTTCTAGTATCAATTTCCTCTACAGTTATCTCTTCTCCTTTTCTTCTAGTTTCCTCTCCTTCCTTTTCAATTATCTCTTCTTCTTGTTCAACTTCTTTTTCTTGTTCTTCATTTGCATTCACCAGAGCATAATATTTATCCAAAGAATGAGTGTTTTCAATTTCTAAAGGATTCATATCAAGATTGTATACTTCTGCATTAGTGTATGCTAGTACAATATTTGCAATGTTTTTAGTATAAAATTCCTCTTAAGAGCATGTGGGGGCAACAGATGATGGAGCAGAGCCATCATTGATCAACATCCCAAGATTTCTTGCAATGTTTGTAATTTTGATAATGATTTTTGCTTTCAATTTATCTGTAGCTTCTTTGTTCTCCATAAGAGCATGCTCCCTTTTCTTTGTTCTGAACCTTGACCGACTGAGTTCCTTAAAACTTGCTAATTCTTCCTCTATTATGAGTTTAGAAACAATGGAAATAGATTCATTAACAATGTCCTTATCTATTTTCCTAGCATTTTCTTTTGTTATGTTTTCTTTTCCTTTGGAAGTAGTAGAGTTGTACAAATCACAAACTTCTTTAGAGTTTCCATCTACAAGTAGTTCAAATAAAGCATCTACATCAGGAGAATCATGAGTTACCTTTTTTTATTTCTTCTCCTGGACCTTAATTTAGTACTTGTTTGGGTTTGATTCTATTTCAGATTCTACAACAACAAGATTAGCCTTAGTGGCTTCTGCATATTTCACCCTCATGCTTGAAGTAGGCAAAGGAAGACCTTTCTTCCTCTTTCCAGATGGATTCTCCATTCCTTTCAGAGGTTCAACTACTTTTGCGAAGGTACCAGATGAGCGATCGATTGTACTCTAAGTAATTCTTCTGAGTACTGCAAGACCTTCCTCTAAAAAACCTCCTTAATAGTTTTTAGAGTCTTCTATACTTTCTTATTGATTTCCTTTGAGATCTACTCTTTCTAATTTTCTTTGAACTTTTCTTCTATTGTGCCAAACCTCTTCTGAGAGGTTGCTACCAGACTCTCTAATAGAACTTATGCAAGACATTCTACATATTCTTCTGATACTTCACACCCCAATTTTGGTATCTATTGAGTTCTCAGTACAACAACTTCCATTACACATTTTTGAACTATGACTATGAATATGATATCATCCTTATATTTGGTGATTATAGATTTAGGGATTCTATCCCAGTTGTGCATCTTATACTGTAATAAAGAGAAAAATGAAGTAAATGCAATTTCTTGTGTAGTAGAATCAACATACCTCCTCATTCACTCAACAATTTGGTGAGCAACTAGTTTTTCAGACAACCACACTATCAGACCAAGACCGAGAATTTCACCCATGAAGTAGAATAGTAACCAGAATGCAAGGGTTCTAAACTAGAATGCAACCTTCTGCTTGCTTCATTTGCACTGATTCAGATTCTCAAGGAACTGTTCTCTAATGAGATCACATAAGTCGTAGTCCACTCCATTTACCACCATATCATATGCAATGTAGACAACATTAGTTGAGATGGAGTTATCTCTATTGTTGTAGTAGATTTTGTTTCCAATGACTTGGACAACATACCTCACAGCTATATTTGTAACTGTATGAATCGCCAAAGATCTACCATAAGAAATGGCTTGAGTTAGGTTTTCAACTTCCTTATTTTTTACTTCCTTTGGTATGGGAAGAATGCCAGTGTCATTCAACCTAGTAACAACCTTCATTACTTATTTGCTGATCAAATGAGATTCATATAACCAAAGGAATGTGTCATGGAACTTGCTCATAGCTATTCATACTCATTTATCATCAAAACAAAAACACGAGAAATTGTTCTAGACATG
Source organism: Sequoia sempervirens (assembly GCA_007258455.2). Taxonomy (NCBI): domain Eukaryota; kingdom Viridiplantae; phylum Streptophyta; class Pinopsida; order Cupressales; family Cupressaceae; genus Sequoia; species Sequoia sempervirens. The sequence goes on from VDFB02350537.1 coordinate 18,021, forward strand.
TAGCTTCTTTTCAACCAGAACCTTGTATTCAGGTTTGATATTGAAATCATCACCAGTGAGCTCATTTATCCACACATTAACTAATCTATTGTGATTAAATTCTTTGAGCTTTGAATGTATGTAATCCCTAACATCTTTTGAGTGAATGACCTCGTGTGGGATTTTTGATAAACAACCATCCATATTATTTTCAATTGATATATCTGGATACTTCTTGAATTCAAGATGAGGCTGAGATGCCACATTGACCAAAGAGGGAGTAGCCATAACTGTAACTACAAAGAAATAGTAAGGCTCAAGAAACATACCTCTTGTAGATGCACAAACCCTAGGATGCAAGTCAAATTCTTTCTTCTCCTTAGCTCCTTGTAACCCTTTCGTTTGAGTGATCAAAATGACTTGTTAAGTTTGCTTGTATGCTAACTTTGTAATAAATGCACCTTTTTGCATTGAATACACTATAACTCCATTTGTGATTCCTTTTTCGTTAGACGGATGTGACTTTACCAAATGCTCGCAAGTTGCTTGCAATCCCCCTTTTTCTTTCTCTCCTAGACAATAGCCAAAGAGAAACTAATTATCATAATAGATCTCTGCACTGGAGCTAGATCCATTAGCTTCTTTCTTTCTCTAGATCTTCTTAATTTCGGCCTTAACTTATTCCTTATCAATTTTCTTCATTGGTTCAGTTGGCTTGACTACATCATTTTTACAGAATCTTGCAATGTGTCCAATTTTATTGCAATTATAACACCTGTTGGTTTTCTTCTTTTGTCCTGACCTACACTGGTTAGGCCTATGTCCATATGCATAACATGTATAACAATAACCACTAAAATAATTGTTTTTATTTGGTTTCCTACATTGATTAGCTTTGTGACCATAATAATTGCAATTATAACATCTACCAGAGTAAGATCTAGCTTTCTGATTCATATTATTCCTGCAATTTAATGCTTTATGACCTAATTTATTACAATTAAAACAATGGCTATTAAAAGAGAAGGGTTTCCTACTTACCTGTTGCTTTGCTAGAGACTTACCCGTGTCTTGTTTTATTGGTTCAAGTCCCTTCTTTTCATCAAGTTTACTATGTGAGCATTCACCAATTTCACAACCTAAGCCTTTCTTGTTTGCCAGTGATCTTTGAGCTGCTAATATTTCATCAATATTTTATGAACTTTCTTTGTATTTGACGTCTTGCTTCTTTGTGTTGTCTCTTAGAAATGCACCCTATGCAAAGTTATGAAAATTGACCTTTCTAGAGAAACATGGGAACTTTTCCAAGTTGTGGGTCACCTAAAAAATGGAAAAGAACCTCCAGAGAAGGTCGGCTTCCTAGTTGGGTCATCACCTAAAACTACTGATCTTTGTAAGGAAAAGGGAGAAGGAGAATGCTTTAAAATTAAAATTAAACCCTATGGTGTTGCACCAAATTGACAAGAGCAATGAGACACTTAGGTTACACTTGAATATTGATGATGGGTGTGGGACTACACGACAAGTTTCTGTAGATTATGCATAAGTATTTCACAAACAGGTTGACATGCACACACTTTTAAGAAGGAAAAGCAATTTTCACAAATTAAAAGCTCATGTGCAATTCAGTAAACACAATTTGTAACCTACATAATACTACTTTTGCAAAGAAAGGCATGCTAACATGAGACAAATATATAAGGAAAAAGAAATATTTCACAAAGTAGCTTGATCAATCACCTAAAAATGCACAATATTTTGCAAGAACTAGAAGGAAAATTGAACCATCAATGGTATCCAAGGTAAATTATATATATCATGCTCCAAATGAGTTACAAAAGTTTGCTAATCTAAGAAAGGACTGCCAAAGTCACTAACTTTTGAAAAGCATAAGAAGAACTCTCTTTTCAAAGAGGCAAAAATGCCATATATACACAAAGTGTCGGCCCCTGCCCTAGGGTTTACAAAAAATGAGTCGGTGACAGAAGGGTCGGCCTTGAGATCTTTTGGAATAAAGTTAATGCATTCAATGTGCATCCCTCGTCCATGTCGGTGAAAGATCGCTCCAGGGATGGATTTAGATCTTTTTGGAATCCTTGCATTAACTCCTGGCCTCTGTGTCCACCCTCGAACCCTCCTTGCAGAGCTGCTTTGAATGTTCAGAAGAATTGTCATTAATGTCAATCTACTTTTTCTAGCTGACATCACAACTATCATTGTGACTCACAACCTCTTCCCCTTTGGCTTTCTCTGACTGGCTGAACACATGCCACGTTAGATTCTTGGGCGGTCAAAATTTCTTCAGACAAAATCGCATGTCGGTGAGACACTTGCTGTGTCTCCTCGATGTGATTATGCTTCCTAGTAGCGATCAACATAGCATATAACTGTCAGTGAGACCTCATTTCGAATGCAAAAGTTACATCAATATCACAAAAACCATCGACAAGACAATCGTTATCGGCCAGAGGTCATAGCGAGTCCCCATCGGTCACATCAATATCCCCTTCTATTGACAATTCTATCGCTATCAGCAAGACCTCCATCGGTCAGTGAGACATCTCCCTGAACTCGAAACATTATACCGAAGGTTTCACCAGTCGGCAAGACTTTATGGCGAACTCAAAAAGTCTCGATGCCCCCAGCATTTCAAAAAGAAAAGGCAGAGTCGGAGTTGGGATGGAAACTGAAATCGAGACTAATCAACATTCCCAAGTCCATCCCTTGTTCTGATTCCTCCTCTGCCAAAGTAAAGAACCCCCAAATGAAAGAAAGAAAAGTGGGATCGGAACCAAAACTGATCTCGGGCAAAACCAATGGGGGTGGGGATGGAACCAAATCTGACACTAAAACTTTTCCAAGTTTCAATTTCGGATTCCGCCCTGACTCTGCCTCCGAAAACATATGAAGAAATGACAAAAAGGGACGAGAACGAAAAAGGGAAGGGAAGAAAAAAAACATCCCACAACCAAAAAATGAAGAACAAAGCAAAACAAACAAACAAGACCGGCGGGACTGGAACCAGAACAGAACCCAAACCAGGAACCTATTCAAAGTTTCAGAGTTCGGTTCCAGTCCCGATTCCGTGTCCACCAGAACAAAACCAAAGATGCACAAGGTAAAAAAAAAAAGAGAGATGGAACCAGGACCGGGAAAGGAACAAAAAATAGAACTTGGAAAAGTTCCAATGTTCGATTTGGTTCCGACTCCACCTCTAACAGAACAAAAAGAAACAAGGCCAAAGGAAAAAAAAATGGAAAGGGGGAAAGCAAGTCAAAAAAAATAAGATGAGGACCCTCCAATAAAACAGAACACTTGCACGCTGGGCTCAACCCTTGTGGGAGCCACATTTAATCCACGTGCCAAATTTTGAAACATAATTTTCCCCTGCAGCCTGCCTGATTGAGCCTGTGGGTGAAAATCTGGTAACACTTTGATTCTTCCAAATCTGATTTGAGAGATAAAACTTCTTGTTCCAACTTCTTTCATTCATCAGATTTGTTCTTGATTAGTTTATTTAGATGTTCTTTGGTGTTTTCATCTTCTTCACTCTTAGCTTTCAAGTCAAGGATAGTACTATTTGCCAACTTGAGTTCATTACCAACCTCCTTATTCCTTAGATTGAATTTTTGGATCTGATCTTTCAGTTTACGGATGCAATCATTTTCCATTTGAATATTTTTCGAGAGTTTCTTATTTTCATCTTCAATAGTTTCAAGATCTTAAGGACGAACATGAATTCTTTCTTATCCATGGTAGATTTGGGTATCATATGTTCAACCTTCTAGATCTCCTTTGAGCAATTAGACTCTTCTAAAGGATTTGGATCTGATACCAATTGTTGAACATTTAGAATATTGAGATGGGAGGGGTGAATCATTATTCCTCTAAAAATATTAAAACCTTTAAATAGTTGTCCACATAACATAATTAAAATTTCCAAACAAAAACAATCTAACACAACACCACATAACACCTAGATTTTTTTACGTGGAAACGCAAGATGGGAAAACCATGGAGAGGGTTAACTCTCAAGTATTAAGTAATTGGTTATAGAATACATGGTGGCTCACTGTTGGGTGGCTCACTATTGGGGTGGCTCACTACTGGGTTGGCTCACTACTGGGTTGGCTCATTGTCAATGGGCTCACTACCCTAGATACAAAAAATAACTATTACAGTTGAGAGACAACTTATAACTAGAGTATATATTACAAAAAATGAAGTGCTATAATTCATTTGCATATGCATGAATACAATTCTTACTGAAGCACATATTTCTTCAAAAAACTACACTATACTACTGTAGCACATATATGAGTTCACACTATACATCAACAGATCGCCATCACATATCATATCATATCATATCACACCACCTGTTTGTTTATGTCGCTTCATATATACATACTGGATTTGCATATCCACTTAGTCAACTTGCATTAGAGATAGAGTCAGGTGAACATGCTACACAAGATGTTGGAGATGCCAGCATAGATGGAAAAAGATATGCCATGATATACTGAATAGGGCCAGACCAAAGAACTATGGTACAACATTGCATAGACCAAAAAATTATGCCTATAACACCGCTATCGGAACAAGTGATAAGCCAAAGGTAAGAATACCAGAGCGATCAATGTCATCAATGAAAAAAATCAACATTAACAAGTTGAGGGTAAATGAATCCCTCATAGCATTTAAAATGATATTCTTAATCTATCAACGAGTATGTATATATACACCTATATATATGTGCATAATCGGTCAACTGATCAAGTGTTGAGCCACCACAAATTCGGTGGCTAAATATACTCTATTTCATAGGATAAAAAGTGCTTTGGGTATGAGGACAACATAACCATAAAGGAAACATTAATATTGGGTGTAAATCGATAGCATGATTATCAACTTATGATATCATGCTTATGAATCCCCATCTTTTGTTTATTTTGTTCTTGCATGTGTGAATTTGAAAGATAGACACTCAATGTTCTAATTTTAATAGTAAAGAATAAATGTTGAATTAAGCTGAATGACATATGGTTATTATGTTAAACACTGATAAAAAATAGATTGAAATATTTCTTAGGAAACTAAATGGGATGACATCAAAATCAAAACAACTCATTTCAATCTTGATTGTTACCCAAGGATACAAATATACTAAATCTCTATGATTGTTTAGAACATAACAAATTTAGGATATTCATTGGAATTATTGTACAAATGTTTTCTCATATTGTAAATTGAATATTATGATTATTGTAAAACCAAAATTGTGCATCTAATGAAGTTAATGTTTCCATGAATATGGAAAAGAATTGCATAAATAATGGAATTTATTCTTTAATCTTAAGAATGTATACGCATTTTCCATATTGTGTTTCTATGGCATATATGTGTACATGCATAAACTCATCATTTATGCATGTTCACATACATGTAGTATACCTTATTATTTCATCTTATTTACTCATTTGATTATTTTTTCTTAACTTCATTTGCAAAGGAAATAACTGTAGAAATAGAATAGTGTTGATGTGCAAATGTGAATCTTAAGGAACGATAGTTAATTGATGACTGATTGAATGTATCTTCTTATTTCATCTTATTTACTCATTTTTCTATGTTTTCTTAACTTCATTTGCAAATGAAAGAACTGTAGAAATGGAACAATTTTGATGTGCAAATGTGAATCTTAAGGAAAGATAGTTAATTGATGAATGACTAAATGGATATACAAAAATTAAATAGACTACTTGTTTGATGCAAGATGAAATAGAATTGAGATGAAATGATACAAATTATTAGATAGACTGTAGTACAATGATGTGTGTTTCTATTAGATGGTCTAGAAGGGAGGGATAGCCCTTTTATTGTGGAAAGTTGTCTTTCAAGAAAGGGTGCAAGAGAGTGTAGATTTTATTTACCAAATCTAACTTAAGTTGCATTTTGTAGCATGAGCTTGGCCAAGCTTTGCAATCATTATTTGAAACCGACTATTTATTTATTTATCCTCTCTCTGTCTTTACCTAACATGGAACTTGCATGTTCTAACAATAGATAGAAATGCATGTAGTTAGGCACACACCAGATCCACCTTGCAAACTGTATCTCTTGCTAAGTGTTCCATGTAGGGTCGGGTATTCTTCAATGGATAAAATAATTTTGAGGAAGCGTAGCTTCGTGGTTGGGTGGAAATGCACTTGAACCATGTTCTCGTCCACTAGTGGAGGTGAGTTGTCAAAGAGGAATTTATAGTGGAATTCTATCTTATTTGATGTACTTGTATCATTGATGTAAATATTGTATTGACTATGTGGCGATTGAATGCCAAGTCAAATCATGTATATTGGCTATTGACATTTGGAAATGAATATATAACCTTTTTTTTTTTATATTGTGGACATGAAATTGCTATGAAGGAAAATAGCTGTGGGATTTCTATCTTAATTTATATTCATAATGTTAATATCTTTTTTTTTGTGAATTATTAGTTGGGCATGTTACATTTGGTATCAGAGCTTAGGGTTTAGCTCTAGGCCTATAAGCCCATAGTGGTCGGATTAGGGAATAGTTGACCCTTAACCGAAAATAAGTTACCTTGAGAATAAAAAAAATTGAATTGGTTGTAATAAATGAGAAGGTCCAAGTTGGGAAGAAAGAAGGGAACTGCTTAGTATGGGATTTTTTTTAAGTAAGGATCAATGTAAATCCATATTTAATATAAATAATGGTCTTATTTTTGTGTTCAAAGATGTGAACATGGAGACTTGTCTTGTTGTGAATGAACACGTATATCTATTTTAGATTACATGTTATGTATGCAGTATAATGTAGATGTCATTTTTTAAACACAAAACCTTGTGTAGAGTTACGCTAACATAGGTTGTGGCACAGGTTGAGTGTGAGTCATTATGGTGACCACCAGACAAGAAGCAAGCAATAGCGGATAAGACAACGGTTCGGGCAAGAGGCTAGACCAAATCCTGGAACTCTTGAAATAGAAGGAATCTTGAATGGATCATTTGGAGCAAGAGGTATGAGGGGTACAGGAAGATCAAATTCATAGGAATGAGGAATCAAACTAAGGTGGAGGAGGTCAAGGAGATCCCAATCAGAGTCGAATTGAGGAAGAATTGGGGAAAGATCTTAAAAAGGTAGAACTAGAAAGGCTATTGGAGACTGAGCCAAGGCATGGTTTATAGAGATGGAGAAATACTTTGGTCTTTGTAACCTGTCAAACCAAACCAAAGTTGCTTGGGATGCGTATCAACTATCTAGAGAGGCAGATACTTGGTGGGACAAAGAGAAGGCAAAGAGGAGACTTCAGCCAGGAGAGGTCACTTGGGAGATTTTCTCCAATCTTTCAGGAAGAGGTGGGTACCACAAACTTTCTTTGACAAGAAGATGACCGATTCAAAATTTGACCCAGGGTGGCCTAACTATAGTTCAGTATTGGGAAAAGTTTACCAATTCACTCAAGTATGTATCATAGTACCAATCTGATGAGAGCTTCCAAATTCAAAATTTTATATTAGGATTAAGGCCTCACATTGGAGTTGAGGTGGACCTCCACAATACCAATTCGCTCAAGTATGTACTGCAGTACCAATCCGATGAGCACTTCCAAATTCAAAAGTTTATATTAGGATTAAGGCCTCACATTGGAGTTGAGGTGGACCTGCAATATCCCCTTACGATGGTAGAAGTTTTCAAGAATGCCATTAAACAAGAAAAAAAGTTGCAGCAGTTGTCCAACCTCTGCAAAGATTTGAAATTCAAGCCTTGATTCAAAAACAAAAAGTTTTGAAAGGGTGATGAGCATAAGGAAGAAAATCAGCAGTAGACCCCGCAACATAAGATCCATGTGACGGTGGACAACAAGCAAGCATAGTATCAGGCTTCTTCGATATAGTTGACAGGTAAGCTCTATGGCCGAACCATTTCTATTTTGATAAACACTAGAGCTACAGAGTGTTTCATAGATCCTAGAATGATTTTTAAGTTACCCATTAGACTTGGATATATGTCAAATTCATGGACCGTTCAATATGGAAATCAAGCAAAGCAGGAAGTAGACTCATGTATCTTTTGTAGCGAGTTAGAACTTCCCAACTTCCTAACTCAAGTTAACCTTTACATGGCACCTCTAGGATCGTATGATGTAATCTTGGGAATGAACTAGTTAACTAAGCACAAGTCCATTGTAAACTGTGAAAATAAGATGGTTAGTTGTTTGGATGACTATGGAAACTTGATTGATATTTATGGGATAAAAAGACCCCTAGATCTTAGGTAGATCTTAGCTATGCAGCTCAAAAGGGCTAAAAGGAAGGGTTGTGTCATATATGTTGTGCATGTTAGTGAACTCAACAAAGAGAAACCATACCTAGATGATTACCCTATCCTTAGGGAATTCCAAGATGTTTTCCTTGAGGATTTCACCAAGATGCCTCCAAAGCAAGAATTCTATTTGTCCATCGATCTAGTTCCTAGAGTTGAGCCTTAGTCTAGGGCATCGTACATGATGACTACCATTGAGCTCTATGAATTGAAAGCCCAGTTACAAGAGCTATTGAACAAAGGGCTCATTAGGCCCAACATGTCACCATGGGGAGCACCAGTTATCTTTGTGAAGAAGGATGGAACCTTGCATCTATGCATTGATTATCGAATGTTGAAAAAGGAAACCATCAAGAATTGATATCCCCTTTTGAGGATTGATGAACTATTTGATCAAATGAAGGGAGAAATGATATTCTAAAAAAAAAGACCTTATATTTGGTTATCATCAGTTGAAAATAAAAGAGGATATCCTGAAGACTACTTTCCGAACTCGGTATGGGCACTATGAGTTCACCGTTGTACCTTTTGGATTGACCAATACACCCACAACCTTCATGAATCTTATGAATAGTGTGTTTAGGGACTATTTGGATGACTTTTTCTTGATATTGATAGATGAAATTTTGGTTTATTCCAATTCTATTAAGGAACACGATTGGAAATTGAGGATAGTCTTACAATGTTTAAGGGAGAAGAAACTTTTTGGAAAGCTATCCAAGTGCTCGTTTTATCAAAACAGGTTACACTACCTAGGTCACATTATTTCAGCTAAGGGAGTCTCTATAGATTCCAAAAAGATAAAGGCAATTGTGGAATGACTGAAGCCTCAAAGTGTAATGGAGGTATGGAGCTTTATGGGCCTCATAGGGTATTACAAAAAATATGTGCAAGGATTTTCTCAAGTTGCAGCCCCAATAACTTCACTTCAAAAGAAAGAAAAGAGGTTTGAGTGGACAAGCCTTCCAACTCCTGAAGGAGAAGCTCACGACAGCCCCAATACTAACAATACCAGATCCCAATGGTCAATTTGCAGTGATCATGGATGCTTCAGGAGATGGTGTAGGAGTAGTGTTTATGCAAGAAGGGAAAGTGGTAGTGTATGAGTCAAGGAAGATGAAACAACATGAAGTGAATTACGTGCGACACAATCTAGAATTAGCAGCTATAATGCATGCCCTATAGATGTTGAGACACTATCTTTTGGGAAATTTGTTTGAGCTCAAAATGGATCATTTAGGATCAAGATACATCTTCACTCAACAAAACCTCAATGGACGAAAGAGGAGGTGGCTAGAATTCCTTAGCGAGTACAAATTTGGAATTGAGTACATAAACAAAAAAGAAAAATAGAGTGGAAAATTCTCTTAGTATAAGAATACATCTGGTAGCCATGACCTCTACAAGGTCAAATCTAAGGCAGCAGGTGATGCAACACTTGCAAGGAGATGGGCATTATGAGAGGGTGAAGAAGGCTCTAGAAGATAATTTTTTAGACCATCGATTTGATGGGTATGAGTTTGAATCAGTTGGTATCTTAAGATATCATAGGTAGATGTATATTATAGATTTTGGAGAGCTTAGGAAGTTGGTCCTAGAAGAAGTCCACAATGCACCATATTTAGGAAACCTTGGAGTTACAAAGATGATCACAAAATTGAAATCCTTGTATTATTGGCTAAGGCTCAGGAAGGATGTAGTGGAATATGTAGCCAAATGCTTGGAGTGTCATTGAGTTAAGGTTGAACACATGAATCCAGCAGGGATCCTTTATCCTCATGATATACCTAAGTACAAATGGCAAGTGATCAACATGGACTTTGTGCAAGGGTTACCTTTAAGTAAGAACATAAATGATGTCATTCTAGTAGTAGTCGATAAGTTGACTAAGGTGGCACACTTTATCCTAGGGAACTTAAGGATGGATCATTGACCTTGGCCAAGAAATTTGTCCAAGGGATCTTCCGCTTGCATGGAGTGCCAAAGACCATCATATCTAATAGAGATACTCAAATGACATCAAGGTTTTGGACAACTTTGAATACAACTTTGGGGACCAAGATAAATTTCAATTCAGCCTACCATCGTCAAACTAAGAGAGTGAATCAGGTAGTAGAAGATCTCCTTCGATTGTATTGTATGACCAATAGTATAAATGGGAAGAGTGCTTACCATTGGTAGAATTTTCTTATAAAAACTCCCATGATGCATCCTTAGGTATGGAACCTTTCGAGGATCTGTATGGGAAAAAGTGTTATAATCCAATAAGTTGGGACATATTGGAAGACAAGATCATAGTGGGTCCTAAAATGTTAAAGGAAATGGAGGAGAAAACGAGACTTATCAAGAGCAGATTGAAGGAGGCAACATATAGGAAGAAGAGTTATGCTAACAAGAATAGAACCCTCAGATAGTTTGCAGCAGGGGATAAGGTATTTTTAAGATTCAAGCCACATAAGAGCTTTGTTACCTTCAAGAATTCTTCCAAGTTGGATTTGAGATACGTGGGTCCATTTGATGTATTGGAAGTAATCAAATGAGTTGCGTATCGACTTGCTCTATCACCTACTCTAGCTCGACTCCATAATGTGTTTCATGTTTCTTTGCTTAAGCCATACCATCTAGATGCATCTCACATACTTGATTGGGATTCTTTATAGGTGGAGGATCCAAGAGTGGTGCTGGTGGAGCCCATTATAATTCTAGATAGACGCAACGCCAAGTTGTGAAATAAATACATTGTTCAATATAAAGTCCAATGGGACCAATATTCTAAGGACAATACTACATGGGAGGATGTGGAGGAAATAGAATGCTCCTTTCCTCACTTTCTTTCTTAGATAGACTAGATTCACTATTTACTGTTGCTTAACATTTTGGACTCGTATGCTATGATGTTTTGGCTTGACAATAGTATGATTTTATGTTGAAATGGACATATGTGATTCAATTTTATTTAATAAGACATCAGGACGATGTATCTTCCTAGTGGGGAAGGATATCACATCTCAATTTCTTTACTTGCATTTAATAATATTAAGTTAATTGAAATAATTAGAAAATGAAATTTGTCTGTTATTGTTTATGAAATTTGATAAATGCAATAATATTTGAAAAAATGATTATCTTGCAACTTTATGATTTAAGAGGAGTATTTTATAATGACTATTGGTCAAAGGTTATTGATGAATGGTTGCAA
>VDFB02350538.1:0-18438 GCA_007258455.2 Sequoia sempervirens
TGGTGAGTGTTCCAAGCTAAAAACCTGCATAACCTAGCTAAGATTCAATGAAAATGGATGTAATTTGCTAAATATTTGAGCATAGTAAGTTTACTCAAATTGTGGATGATGAAATGAGGAGATTAGCCTCTTATTTATAGAATTCCAAGATGGATGAATGTCCAAAATAGAGAAATGTGGGACTAACATTCATCCAATGGCAAGATGCCACTTGTCAACCTATGAATGGATGGAGGATGTGCAAGTTTTGAGGATTGTGCCAATAAATGCCTATTTTTGAATTTTGAATTTGTTGAAATGACATGCAAGAGGGAAGGAAAAAGAATTGAATGCCACTTGGCTCAAGGAAAAGGACATGTAAGAGAGAGTAAATTCCTTGTTGGATGTACATGTCAACTTGGATTTTGAATTCAAACTTGGAGAATATTCCCAAAAGATGCCTTGTTGAGGAAAATAGAGATTTAATAAATCAATTAAATCTATTTTCATGTGCATGTGGTAAAAGTTGGAGGGTGGGAGATGATAGGAGATTAAATTAATCCAAGTTAATTAATTTAATGAAGGGGGTTAGATGATGTAATCTATTTGACTTAAATTTGTGGATTTATTTAAATCAAATATGAGAGGAATGTGATAAGACATTGATTAAATAAAGATTTTGATTTATTTAATTAAAAGAGATGATTGTTAGATTAAACTAAATAAGGTTTTAATTTATTTAATTTAATAGATAGAATTTAGAGATTTAATCAAATAAAATAAATTATTTAATTAAATAGGATAATTAGATCAAGATGATTAATTTAATTATTGAGAAGAGGCAACTTAATTAGATAACTGGTTTATTTAATCAAGAGAGGAATATTGATGAATTTAATCAGATAGGGGCATTTGATTAAATGGTTAGATCAAAGGATGATTTAGGATGAAACGATGTTAGTGGTCAGGATCAGATGCACAATATCAATCGGTACATTTTACGTGTCTACACTTTGTATTACAATAAGTCGATTACATACAATGTTATAGACTTCACTCTCAGATGTTAACTCACAATAGCATTATCATCCCCTTGGTCGACCTCTCTCATAGACAACCATTCACCTCACACTCACACTATTACAATGCTCATAGAGCATACAATGGTGAATCAACTGACAACCATTAGGGTTTTATTTAATTTTATTCCTCCACCAACAAGCTTCTTCTATTTTAGGCCGTGCATACCGCCAACAGTACACATCAAGCTGTCCAACATTAAATTTTTAGTTATAGAGAATATTTCCCTTTTTGCACTTTGTCAACCCTTGAGTCAATTCATGCAATAAATGCAAGTATATCGCTAACAAAAAATAAAGCTTTTGACCAATCATTCTTGATTTACAATAGTGATGTAAAATCAACAAATAAAATTGTGCCATGTGTTGCCACATCACTCGTCCAACACCTTTGACTCTAGCACCAAACTTTTAGTTGTTCCTTATGGTCCCCACCATCCATGCAAACTAGTCCCACCATTCATCAAGCATGTCACCTAGTTGGAGAAAACAAAAACTTCACAACCTCTAGTTGGAGGTTAGGATTTTCCCAAAACCCACAACAAGGCAATAGCATTGTTGCCAAGTCAGGAGAAACCCAAACTTCATAACCTCTACTAAAGGTTAAGAATTTTTTGGATGTCAAGACAATAAAGGAGATCGGCTAGTCAGGAAGTTAAGAAACTTCCAAACTCCGTGACAAGGGTTCCAAGGTTAGAGAATGCAGAGATCCCATGACCAACTTGTTGTTGCCAAGTTACAAACTTTTAGAACCCCGCGACTTAGGTTTCAAGGTTCAAGTTTTGGGCAATAGGATGACAATGAAGGCCAAAAAAGGGGGAGATTTTCCAAGTTCTTTAACAGAGGTTGAATCCAACAAGTTGGGACACATTTTCCAACAAGCTCCCACTTGACGAAGACTTACTGGCTTCCTCCAAACTCAAAATTAATGAAGGTCACAGGCCCCAAGGCCCATTGAACTAACACACCGCCTATACTTTTCTGTGTTCACAAGACTTTTCAATGCATCAACAACATTCTCTAGAGTATCCAAATTTTCTAGATTAACCTTTCCATCCTCCATCATATCACAAATGAAATGATACTGTACATCAATGTGCTTCATCCTAGCATGGAAAGTGGGACTTTTCACTAAACAAATAGCACTCTGACTATCATAGAAAATCATAATCTGCTCTGCATTAAACCTAATATCTGAGCATAAATTCCTAAGCCAAATGGCTTCTTTGTAGGCATGTGTTGTTGCCATATACTCCACCTCAATAGTAGATAAAGCAACTATAGCCTACCGCTTACTCATCCAACTCACTGCTCCACCAAATAACATGAAGATGTATCCATTGGTGGATATTCTACTGTAAATGTCCCCTACCCAATCAAAATCCACATACCTATGAATGCTAAGAGATTTCTATGATCCAACTAAGTTTCCATGATAACACAAAGAAAACTCTGAGGTACCCTTCAAGTATCTAAAAACTCTCTTCACAACATCCCAATGTGGCCTTCCTGGATTAGCCATAAACCAACTAAGAACTCCCACTACTTGGGAAATGTCTATCCTAGTACAGACCATTGCATATACTAAACTACCAATAGCACTTGCATACGACACCCTAGTCATGTCCTCCATCTTGGTAGGAGACTTCAGACAGTCTTCAACATATAGCTTTGTTCCCTGCAACACTTTTTCAACAAAGTGCTGAGGTCGGGACATATAAATTTCTTCTTCCAACTCTCCATGAAGAAACAATGTCTTCACATCCATCTAATCAATCTCTAAGTCATACGTAGCTACAAGTGACATAAGAAATTTGATAGATGTCAGCTTAGCTACAAGAGAAAATATTTCTCCATAATCAATTCCCTCCACCTGGGAATAACCTTTCATGACCAACCAAGCTTTATACTTTTCAACACTACCATCTAGACCAATCTTCTTCTTAAATACCCATTTATAGCCAATAGGATTTCTCTCTTTAGGAAAAAGTACCAAATCCTAGGTTTCATTCTTCTTCAATGATGCCATTTCTTAATTCATGGCTTCCAACCAGGAACTTGAGTCAAACATATTAATTTCCTCTTTCATAGTCCTAGGCTCATCAATGCTAGTAATAAAAGCATAGGCACAAGTTGAATCCAACATAGAAAATCCATACCTATCAATTTGATACTTTTCACATGTAGACCTCCTCACAGGTTGAGGCTGAGGTTGTGGTTCTTCTTCTTCAGAACTCTCAGAGCTGCTAGAAATCTCCTCATTTCTGGGTACACTTTGTAGTTCCTCTTTTTCTGGATTTCAAGGAATTTCAACTACATCATTCTTCTTTTCCTTTTTATCTATCTCTAATTATGGACCAGCTATTGAAGGCTTCAGCTCATGAAAGATTACACTTCTTTTGTACAAAACCTTCTCAGTAACAAGATTCCAAAGCTTGTATCCTTTCACACCAAAGCCATAGCCAATGAAGATACATTTGACAATGTTGTTCTCCAACTTTGATCTCTTCTCATTCGACACATATGCATATGCCTCAAAACCAAAGACATGGATATGTCTCAGACAGGGCTTCTTACCAAACCATGCTTCCAAAGGTGTTTTGTCAACAAGAGCCAAACAAGGTGAATGATTTATCAAGTAACATGTTGTAGCCACAACCTCAGCCCAAAACTTCTACTCTAGATTGGAACTGCTCAACATACTTCTCACTCTTTCCATTAGATTCTTGTTTAACCTTTTAGCAACTCCATTCTATTGTGGAGTATAAAGTGTAGTCATCTTCCTTTTAATGCCATGGTCTTTGCATTACCTTTCAAAATTTGTATAACAGAACTCACTGCCATTATCCATCCTCAAGCATTTGATTTTCCTTCTAGTCTGATTTTCTACCAAGTTTTTAAACTCTATAAACTAACTGAACACTTCTGATTTACTCTTAATAAAGTATACAAATACCCTCCTCAAATAATCAACAATAAAAAAAACATAGTATCTAGACTTCAATAACAAAGGAACATTCACTAGACCAAATACATCATAATGAACATAATCTAGTATACCAGAAGATTTATGAGGACTCTAATAAAATGAAACAAAATGTTGCTTTCCATAAATGCAATGTTCACAAAAATAAAACTCAAGGTTACAATCAACAAGCCCTTCAACAATATTTTTATTTTTCAAGGACTTTAATCCTTTCTCACCTATGTGACCGAGTCTATGATGCTGCAACATGGTCTTCTCTACTTGGAGTTTCACCTCTAAGTAATTTGCACCTAGAGGAGCTTCATTCTCCTTCTCTACACAAGTAGCTTTTCTTGACTTTATAGAGGCATTATTACATTGAACAGGATGTGCATCCAGCTTGTACAGAGTGCGTATGTGTGCACCCTTAGCCAACTCCATTGAGCCTCTAGTCATCTTACAACCTCCACTCGACAAAGAAACTTGCATGCCAACATCATTCAACTTACTAACAGAACGTAGGTTACGAGCCAAACCTAGTATGTGCACTATGCCATCAATCCCTTTGATTTTTCCACCAAGGAATTGGATTCTGACTCTTCCATGGCCAATAATTTCTAGAGTTGAATCACTTGCTAGGTAAACCTTTCCACCAGTATATTTTTCATACTTAGTGAACCAATCTTTGTGAGATGTTATGTGAAAAGATGCACCTAATTCAATCAGCCAGACATCATCAAATTCTTGAGTCGACAAGGCTGCAATGAAGGCATATACATCACTCTGAGACGTCGTTGTCCAAAGAGTTATTTTTCCTCTTCTTTTTCTCCTCCTTACAATCCTTTCGGATATGACCAATCTACCCATAGTTCCAACATTTCACCTTGGACTTCTTACCAAGAGACCTTGATCTCCCTTCAAATTTGTATTTAGACTTCTTGTCCTTCTTCTTGCCTCTCTCCTTTGATCTACCCCAATTAACAAGAGCCTCCTTGGCCATCTTAGAAGACTTCCTCTACATTTCTTATGACAACAGTGAGGCAACCACAACTTCCATCTTGAACGTATTTGTTGTACTTCCAATAGCCATTACCAAATGGTCCCAAGTGTCAAGTAAGGAGCATAACAGAAGCATACAATGATCCTCCTCCTCTATCTTCACACCCACATATGCCAACTGAGCAATAATCATATTAAATGAATTCAGATGGTTTGCTACAGATGCACCTTCTTCCATCTTCAAGGAGTACAACTTATTTCTGAGGAATAACTTATTCACCAGAGACTTTCCCTGATAAATGTCACCAAGTTTCTTTCATAATGAAGATGCAGTCTTCTCCTCATGGACGTCTAGGAGTACAAAATCAGATAGAAAAAGTCTTATCAACCCTCTAGCTTTTCTATCTGTGAACTCCCAATATTCTTGCTTCATACTTTGTGGTATAGCTCTATACACAACAATCCAGAGGTCTCTATCCACCAACAAGTCTTCTATTTTGAGTTTCCATAGCTCAAAATTGTCACCATTGAACTTTTCAATTTCTACTCTGCCTGATGTACTTTCCATCTCAAACTATAAAAAAGACAACCAGTTTTTCTTTTGCAAGAATCCCACTGAAACATGATTACCACAAAAAACTAGCCCTACTCACAAGGATAACACAACTGGCCAGGATCTGATACCACTTGTAAGGAAAGAAACTGTGTGGAAAATGCCTTCCTAATGCAAAATCCTTAGGAGAGAAGTGCAAAAAATTCATTTAACTAGTTACATACATTTGAGATACACATTCACAGAACAAAAGGAGAGACAAAATAGAAACACACACATAAAGATAACACTAGATATACATGGGAAAACCCTTACAGGAGAAAAACCCACACACCAAGCAAAGTCACTTTGTATTATAGTAAATTGATTACATACAAAATTACAGACTTCACTCTGAGATGTTAACTCACAGTAGCATTATCATCCCCTTGGTCGACCTATCTCTCATAGACAATCATTCACCTCACACTCGCACTGTTACAATGCTCATAAAGCATACAATGATTAATCGACCAACAACCATTAGGGTTTCATTTAATTTTATTCCTCTTTTTACAAGCTTCTTCCATTTCAGGCTGTGCATACTGCCAACAACACACATCAAGCCGCCCAACATTAAATTTCAATTACAAAGAATATTTCCTTATTTTCCCTCTATCAATCCCCGAGTCAATTCATACAATAAATGCAAGTATATCGCTAATAGAAAATAAAGCTTCTAGCCAATGATTGTTGATTTACAAAAATGATGTAAAATTAACAAATGGAATTGTGCCATGTGTTGACACATCACTCATCCATCACCTTTGACTATAGCACCAAACTATCGTCCATTCCTTGTGGTCCCCACCATCCATGTAGCATCCAATTCACCACCGTACAGCTAACATCACCATCCACATGGACTGGTCCCACCATCCATTAGGCTTGTCACCCAGTCAGATAAAACACAAACTTCACAACCTCTAGTTGAAGGTTAGGATATTCCCAAAACCCGCAACAAGGTGATAGCATTGTCACCAAGTCGGGAGAAACCTAAAATTTGCAACCTCCACTGAAGGTTAGGAATTTCTCGGATGTCATGACAACAAAGGAGATCGGCCAGTCGAGAAGTTAAGAAACTTCCAAACTTTGCGACAAGGGTTCCAAGGTTAGAAAATGCAGCAATCCCACGACTGACTTGTTGTCACCAAGTTACAAAATTTCAGAACCCCGCAACTTAGGTTTCAAGGTTCAAGTTTTGGGCAACAGGCTGATAATGAAGACCAAATGAAGGGGAAAAACACCAAGTTCTTTAATAGAGGTTCAAGCTAGCAAGTTGAGGCACATTTTCCAAAAGTGATATGTTCCTATAGGAAATCTCTCTCTTCTCAAATATACCATCACTAAGTCACCTTCATTGAATACTTGATATCACTTACTCACATCCACAGTAGTCTTATACTTCTCATTACTATCCTACAACTTTTGTCTCACATCTTGTTGCAACTGTTGAAGATTTTTTGCAAATGCTTCCCCATCATCACTAACTCTATCTTTTATAGGTAGCTATACCAAATCTAGAACACCCTTAGGATTCCTACCATACACAATTTGGAAAGGTGATTTACCTGTTGATCTATTTATAGAAATGTTATAGGAAAATTTTTCCTGGGGTAAGGCCAAGTCCCATTGTTTGGGCTTCTCTCCAACAATGCACCTTAACAAATTTCCCAAACTTTGATTGACTACCTCTGTTTTCCCATTTTTTTGAGGATGATAGGTATTTCTAAACTATAACTTGGCCCCCATCTTCTTCCATAAATTCCTCCAAAAATGACTTATAAAATTTGGTATCCCTATTAGACAGAATAGTCTTTGGGACACCATCTAATCAAACAACTTCTGAAAAAAATAGTTCTGCTACCCTCGTTGCATCATTAGTTTTCTTAAAATAAATGAAATGAACCATCTTCAAAAATATATCAACAACTACAAAAATGGAATCATTACCTCGTTGGGTGTGTGGAAGCCCCAATACAAATTCCATGCTCAAATCTATCCATGGTTCGATTAGCATACAGGTTTAGTAAAGTGAAGAATCTATAACAAGGTATAGTCCTTTAGCCACTTGATAGATTTTCCACCTTGTTACATACTTAGTGATGTCCTTCTTCATCTTTTTTAGTAGTATTTGTCTTCTACCAAGGCGATTGTATTATCCTTTCCAAAATTTCTAGCCAACCCACTACTATGGAATTCTCTGATAATATTTTCTCTTATTGAGCCAGCTTGTAGGCATAGTTGTTTCCCTTTAAAGAGATAACCATCCTGCATAAAATATTCACCCTTGATGTGATCCAAGTTACCAGATATTGGAGCTTTTAGTTGTTCTACAGTCTCCCAAAAATCATCATCAAATTCATAAAAAAAAATTATGGCATGAAATCCAATTACTTCAGTTTCCATTATGGTCAATAGTACAACATGCCTACTCAGCACATCTACAACCTAGTCTAATTTTCCAGACTTATGCTTCAGAACAAAAATGTAGCACTGTAATAAAGAGACCCATCTGGCATGCCTACTATTTAACTTTTTTTGTGTGTTCAAGTATCTCAATGCAATATGGTTTGTAAACAACAAAAACTCTTAGGGGACTAGATAAGGCTTCCAATGTCTCAATGCTTGAACAATTGCATAAAATTCCAAATTATAAGTAGAATAATTCTTCCTCACATCATTTAACTTTTCACTAAACAAATCTATAGGTCTACTTGCTTAGCTAAGTAATGTGCATATTCCCACATGTGAGGTATCACATTCTACTTCAAATACCTTATCAAAATTTGGCAGTGCAAGTATAGGGGCTTCAGTTACCTTCTTCAGAAACTTGAAGCTCTCCTCAACATCCTTAGTCCATACAAACTCCCTTCCTTTGATGTAGTATATTATAGGTGCTACAATACTACTAAAATTTTGAATGAACTTTAGATAGAAAGTGGCCAACCAATGAAAACTTCTTACCTCTATTATGCTACTCAAAATAGGCCATTCTAGAATTTCCCTGACCTTTCTTGGATCCATTCTGATGCCATCTTCAAAAATGACAAAGCCTGAAAAGACCAAACTATTTTGCATGAATTTACACTTCTTCAAATTTGCATAGAGCTTCTCCTTCCTCATCACACCCAAGATAATCCTCAACTATTGTAGGTTCTCTTCTTTTCTTTTGCTAAAAACCAAAATTTCATCAGAATAAACTATCTCAAACTTACTAATGTAAGATCATAGTACAGTATTCATTAATCTCATAAATGTGTTGGGTGCATTAGATAGCCCAAATGGAATAACCATCCACTCATACAAACCATCTCTAGTCTTAAAGGTTGTTTTCCACTCATCCCCTTCTTGAATTCAAATTTGGTGATAGACACTTTGTAGATTGATCTTGCTGAAATATTTGGCCCCTGGTAGCACATCCATCATGTCCTGTATACGAGGGATTAGAAACTAGTACTTGATGGTAATCTTATTAATTTGTATTCTATTAGTGCACATCCTCCACATGCCATCCTTCTTTGGGGTTAACAATGTAGGTACAACACAGGGGCTCATGTGCTTTCTAACCACACCTTTTCTGATGAGTTATGTTACTTGTTTATTTAGTTTTGCATGTTGTGTTGGATTCATTCTATAAGCTACTTGATTGGGTAGAGTTGCTCCTAGAATCAGATCAATGTGATGTTGAATATCCCTCTTTGGTGGCAAGCCATTAGGTAACTCATCAGGCATAACATCAAC
Organism: Sequoia sempervirens; assembly: GCA_007258455.2. NCBI lineage: Eukaryota > Viridiplantae > Streptophyta > Pinopsida > Cupressales > Cupressaceae > Sequoia > Sequoia sempervirens. Next base: position 9,359 of record VDFB02350538.1, read on the forward strand.
AAAATCCCCCAATAGCTCTACTACTTCTAGTGGTATTGAAATGTCTTCCACTTCTCTTTTTACTACTAATGCATAACACCCTATCACCTTCATTTCTTTGACAAGTTCTCTTTTAGACAACATGGTGTCACTTTTCCCTTCATCCTTAAGAAGCAAGAGAATCACCTTAGATCCATCCTTTCAAAATGTGTATGTGTTTTTCTCTCCATCATGCATAACTTTTCTATTATACTACCATGGCCTTGCCAAAAATACATGATAGGCATCCATTAGAATGACATCACACCATATCTCATCCTTATAGATCTTCACTATGCTAAACTTGATTAAACATATTTTATCAACAATGACTTCATTTCCTTTTTTAAACCATGCAATGAAATAGGGATAGGGATGCTTTTCATAGTGTAAATCCATTTTTTCTATCATTTCCCTAGAGACCATGTTCTCACAACTACCTCCATCAACAATAATTGGCATACCTTTCCACTCGAAGTGCATCTAGTTATGAAGATATTCATTTGAAGCCATGAATCATCAAATTTTTTAGCTTGTGATTTATCCTTCTTTGGAATCATCATTGATCTTCTCATCATGAGGATTTCTCCCACATCTAGTGAAACCTCTAGTTCTTCCCCTTCTGCTTCATTTTCAGCTTGAACTAGGTTCACCCTAGGTTGTCCTCCTTGATTTTTGTCTTGCATGTTATAATTTGAGCATTCAAATGCCATGTGTCCTCCACATCTGAAACACGTGAAAGGCCTTCTTTGGTTTTTCCATCCTCTACCACTGCCATAACCTCTACCTCTCTGAAATCCCCTTCCTCTTTCTTGATTTTGAGAATCTTGCCAAGTGTCTACCTATTTTTCCATTCCCTAGGATGACTCTCCCCTACCATAATTTGAACCTCCTCAAAAGGGGGATGATGTACCACTTTGTTCTCTATTCCTTTGAAGATATTTTTTTGTTATTTCTCTTCAGCCTTTAGAGCCAATTGGTAGGCCTCCTCCATACTATTGACATGATGCATGCTCAACTCATGTTGAATAAATAATTTCAAGCAATTTACATATCTAGCAGCCATTTGTTCATCAGTTTTTTTATGCTCTACACATATAGAAAACTTGTAAAACTCATTTGTATAATCTTCCACATAAGATAAATTCTACTTTAAATTTTGAAAGAGATGAAAAAGGGTTTGTGCATAGTCTATGGGAAAAAACATTTCTCTCAACTTCTCCATTTTATTCCAGCTTTTCATCTTATCCTTTCCTTTCCCTATTCATTCCTTCTGAAGATGATTCCACTAGATCATTTCATGACCCTTCAACTTGGTGCATGCAAATGTTACCTTCTTTTCCTCCTTCATGGATTTCCATTCAAAAAATTTCCCCATGTCATTTAAATATTCTATCAACTATTTTGGTTTAAGACTACCCACATAGTCTAAAACATCAATCTTGATCCCCAATTTTTCCCTTCTAAAGCCCTAAGCATCCTCTCTTCAAAGCCCATTCCCTCTAATTTTTATTCTTCAAGTTCCACATCTCGATCTGCGCCTCCTTGCAAGATTGTATCTTCATTAGAATCATCTCCTCATCTTCTTATTCTTTGATTCACCATTTGGTTTGTAAGTTCTAATTTTCTTTATAGAATTTACATTTCTCTATTCATTTGGGAAAGACCTCCTCTTCCTCTTACTCTCCCAGCCATCTTCCCGCTTTGATACCAAATGATGCAGCCAAGAACACATTCAATAAAATTTAATCATTGTTGAATAAAGAAAGCTAGGAAATTCAAGATGGATTTGAAATAAAATTTCTTCTATTCTCCAACTTTACTACTACAATGAAAGAAATACCATTATATCAAAAAAATTGAAAAAAAACAAAAAACCCAAAAATTAACTTTTTTGGTAGTTTTTGACAATTGTCAGATTTTTTCCATTTTAGGTAATTTTGCATACATATCCCTTTTAACCCAATTTTTCCTAAGAAAATTCCTAAAAGTAAGATGACAAGAATTTTCAACTTACATTCAAAATTGGAAACATGGTTTCTAGGTTATTAAAGAAAATAGTTTTCTAAAAACTCGAAAAAAACATAAAAAGTTGATTTTGAGGGCTAAGATGAAAGAATTTGGCCTCAAAAAAATGTCGAGATGGGCCCCAACTGAGTTACACTCAGTTGAAAATTCTATCAACATTGCATAAGGAAGCCACCTATAAAATTTCAGCCCAAATGGACATCCGAGTCAAAAGTTATGACCGTCAGAAGTCCTTGCATCACTAATAATAAAAAATTGAAATATGGGGAGTGCAACTCCTACAATCTCCATATAGAAGGGACAACTCACATATGGTAGTTTCCTCCTCTTCATAGAGGGGGTCATGGTAGTACAACCTGACTTCCTCTTTAAAAATATATATATAAATTTTATTTATAGAAAGTTTGAACTTTTAAATTTTAAAATATATATATATATATATATATCACATTCAAAATATAAATTGTATTATATTTTATTGTTATGTATATTTAATATATAATATACAATATGTATGAGAGGGTAATTATTTAATATCTCTTTTTTAAAAATTTATAAAAGACACATTTTCTAACTATATATTAATTTTCTTAAATATAATGTCCTATTAAACAATACCTACACATGTTTGAGGCAATTGTAAATAAACTATAATATAGTGATGTTTGTAATTTTCTATTTGCAATGAAAGGAAACATAAAATGTTTGAACAATCCTTTAAACTTCTTTCTTTGGTAAGCAAGGAATGAAAGTTAGTTGTATTAGTTTTTGTTAGAATTGGCTATAGATGCCAAGATCTATGGACCAAATGGAAAGCACAAAAGAGAGAGAATAGAATGTGACAAGAATAAATTGTATTCAATGTCAATGATATGATTTTTATTGTATACAATGAGAGAGACCCCTTGGTTATATAGCCAAGGTGAGAACATAGAAGGGAATAAGATTATGACAAGTGTCATAATGTTATGACATGAGACAACTATGAAAAGCTATCACTCCACCTAAGGTGGAAAAGTGATAATGTGATAATCACCACAAATGGTGGATCACCCACAAAAGGTGGAGATGTAATCACCCCCCCTTAAGTGCAACTTAGGGAGTAGCAGATTATTATGCAAATGACAAAAAGATGCAATGATGGGTCCCGAATACTAGGCCATGTTAGGTACCCATGTACAATGCAAAAGAAATCTCTCACAAATAGAGAAAAGGAGGAAACCCAATGGGACAAAACTCCTCCCCAAAAGAGAGATGAAATACAAAGTAGAAATGCTCTCAATGAAGAATTAGAAGGTAAAAACCCCATGTGAGGAAAAATACCCCCCCCATAAGAGAGAATTAGAAGAGAGACAAGGTATTCCCCCCTCAATGTTGAGTCTCCTGCAATGATGGTAGAAGCTTGACATTGAATGTTGAAGATGATCCAATCTCGCTGAACAAAGTTCCTCCCCTTAGGAAGAAACAAAACCATGGATGTATGCAGGATGTCAAGAAGATGAATGGTGGATGATGTCTCTGAAGCATGCTCAAGTGTCTCCATGTCGATGCTGAAAGTTGTCACACTCCAAATAGGCGTTCTAGGCCACACTACTAAAGAGGACAATCCAACATCTAGTAGAGATGAATGTAGAACATGATCCAAAGAAAAAGATATCCCCTCTAAAGACAAAGAAGCCTCCTCCAAATGCTTTCCAAAAGTATCCACACTCATGTCAATCTGTGAAGGATGATCATGTAGAGAATGAACAAGAGGGTCAAGGTGTTCCCTCACAACAACTAGAGAAGGTGCATCTTCATCAAAGAGAAGATGAATGCTATCAATGATGTCTCCCAAATCTACAAGATGAGACTCCACCAACAAGTCAAAAATACCTTTCATGAAGTCATCCAAAGTAGCCATATCTGGAAGACTATGTATATCTTGCTGCACTGAATCACAAGGAGCCAAAATTGTTGAATCACAAGTATGATCAACTGCAACAGTATATGGAGGAGATGAAATACATGACTCAAGAACTAGATCTGATGTGAGAATTCCCAAGTTCAAGAAGCCAAATGTCTCCTCTGATTCATGGTTCATATGATCAATAGTCGAAGGAACAATGTCACCATCAGAAGCAAATTGAGCAAAGGTATACAATCGAGATGAATGATAAACCACCCAGTAGTAATGATCTCTCTAGTCTCCAAGTCTCAAATGATAACCAAATCAGGAGTGAACTCCACAGTTCTCGCGTAATCTGATAAATGGAAAGAAGATTGTTCATCAAATGAGGAACATACAAGACATCCTGAAAAGTATTGTCCCCAAAACTAATAGATCCCTTTCCTGTTACACTCATGTATGTATTGTTTCCCATCAAGATAGGAGACATAGTACAAGGCTGAAATGAGGAGAATATAGTCTATGAAGATGCCATATAATGTGATGCTCCTAAATCTAGAAGCCATCTCCCTGATCCTGGACCTGAAAGAGCACAAAGAGCTTTTCCTTTACTTCTTGATGTAGATGCTTGACCTTTGTCCTTTTTAGACTGTTTTGAAGTAGAAGGAGAAGAATATTAAAACATTCTATAAGAAAAATCAATGTGATTCTTTTTGAGAAGATGTTTCAACTCATCAATATCCTTCTTATAACAATAGTGTTCTTCATGTCCATCCTTCTTGCAATATGCACAAAAAGGCCTCTCCTTCTTAGATGTTTTCTCTTTTGAAGATGAATCTTTATGTTCTTTGGAATTTGATGCGGATTGTGTGTTCTTCTTAGGCTTGTTCTTTTTCTTTTCTTTGCCACTTGAAGACTTCTCATCCTTTGCAACCAAGGCATGTGATTTTGAAGACTTTGAAGTACCCATTTGAATAAGCTTATCTTGCTCCCTAGTGAGTTGCATAGAAAAATATTCAAAGGAAGGCATCTTAAACTCACTACCAATGGCATTCTTTGTAGCATAGAAAGTAAACACAAACACTGAATATTCAGGTCTTAGCTTTGAAAGAACACTTAAGAACAATTGTGTATCTGATTTCTCAATTTTACAATCCTTCAATTGTGTTCTTAGTGACTTGAATTTGGTGATGAAATCTTGTATGTGGTGAAAATTAAATGGATTGAGACTAATTAATTCATTCTCCAACAAATGTCCTTGAATTTCATTTGTTTTCCCAAATAAGTTTGACAATGCAATCCACATAGCCATAGGTGTATCCAAGTGCTCAATGTGAAACAACAACTCAAGAGAGACATACAAGCATAAATAGCCAATGGCTTCTTCACAAATATTCAACCACTTATTCTTTTTAACTTCATCATCTTTTGGTTCACCATCAAGCCCATGAACTATTTTATACAATCTTTTTACTCTTAACAATTTGTTCAATTCTGATTTCCATTTAGGATAGTTGTAAGGTGTTAGAAGAGGAATTGTAGATGGCTCCATGATGAAACAAGAACACAAATAAAGAGGAATGCAACCAAAATCACAAGAAGAATCCCCCCAAATTCACTCAATCAAAGAACCCCCCCAGCAATATATGAGCTTGACACTTTATGAGTAGTGCATTTACAATTGCCACTTGCCAAAAAAATCGAAGTGGTCTTGATCTTGGTACATGCAAATTGCCAAAATAGGCCACATAATCAAGTAAAATTTTTGGCATAAAATGAGATCAATCTGATCATACCACTGAGAAGTACATGAAAAATCATGCACTTTTAAAAAAACTACAACCAAAAATGTTATCGTAGAAACAAGATATGAGCTCCCGAAGTTCCCAAAATGAGGACTAAGCAACAACACCTATGAAAATCTTAAAATTCTAGAAAAACCAGGCTCCAAAACTAGAAAATGATTGTACCCCTGTGTAGAGCATGAAAAATTAGCCCAAATAAAAAAAAATTACTTGAAAGAAAGAGCCAAAATGAGCAAGTTATGAAGCTTCAAAGTTGGACTGCAAATTCAAAAACTTCATTGGAGAGGGGATGGAATTTTTTTTGAAAAGCGTTGACGCCTTGCTGACATCAACAATATATAGGTTTAAATTTGACACTGGTTTCCTGCCCGTCAACTGAAAATTCACCTATGCTAGAATATTCTGTAACCATAACGGTATATGCATGAGAATATGTTGGTGGCCAGATCTTGGTCGAATCACGAGAATATTCCTTGCACTCACTGGTTGGAATCTTCGTACAAGAATATTCATCCACTATTGAATATTTAGCACCATCATATTTTTTATTATCGGTGGCCACTTTTATGAAGTTCTCAGAATTTTCACCACCACCAATTTGTTTGTTGACATATTTTTATGTTTTTCGGGCCTCTAATTTTTGTAATCGTCGATTTGAAGACTGGCCGAGAAAATCAAATGCCCGTCGACTGGAAATGACGATGGTGGCAGCTAGTGGTGGGGGTGGCAGATATGTCATTCCCAACCTTTGCAGTACTTTATGCAGACTTTGTCTGCTTTTTAATTTTTGATTTTTTAAAACAAAATTTTTACAAATACTTTGTAAAAAACTGTGAAATAATGATTATTTTTTCTTGATTTAAAAAAAAATTCAAATCGCAGAAAATATAATATATATATATATATATATTAAATATCCTACCGATAGTGCAATAATGACGATCTAGGGGTCATATGACTCTTTGGGAAAAATTTTTTGCCTCATCGGACAACTGCTCTAATTTGGATGATTTGACAGTCAATCTTAGGGTTTTTGGCCCTTCTGGATGTGATGGCAGGATTGAATTTGACCCAAATTGTTCCAAAATCATAGCTACCTTCTGGATCTTGGAACCACTCTTCAGCTTCAAACCCTCATAGATTTGGCCTCAAATATGCAATTTGGATGAAACAAAAGGAAAATTTGACTTTCTCAAACCTTCCGGATGCAATGGTGAGCTTAGATTTGCACCAAAAAGCTCTAATTTGAACCTGCAACAAAGAGCCAAAAATGGAACACCCCCAAATCTAGTATCTCTCTTCAGAAAAAGACTCTCCAATGGCACCCAACCCACTCTGATACCATGTTAGAACTGAGATATAGCTCTGATACCATGTTAGAATTGGCTATAGATGCTAAGATCTATGGACCAAATGGAAAGTACAAAAGAGAGAGAATAGAATGTGACAAGAATAAACTGTATTCAATGTTAATGATATGATTTTTGTTGTATACAATGAGAGAAACCCCTTGGTTATATAGCCAAAGTGAGAACATAGAAGGGCATACGATTATGACAAGTTTTGTAATCTTATGAAATGAGACAACTATGAAAAGATAACACTCCACCTAAGGTGGAAAAGTGATAATGTGATAATCACCACAAATGGTGGATCACCCACAAAAGGTGGAGATGTAATCACATGATGTGTCCACAAAAGGTGGATGTGATAAAGTAATAATATGATAAGTCCACCAAAAGAGGAAATTCTCCAACTACCTCCTATGTGGTCCCTAAGTAAACTTAACTAAGGTGTAATTATGACCTAGGACAAGGTGCAACACTTTTAGTTACACCAACAGTTTCCTTAATGCAATATTTTACATTTATAGATTAACATCTTATTCTCCCCTTACTTAATCCTACTTGAGTTAAATTTTAAATCATCATATCCCTTTATAATGAAAAAAGGATTTAATCTAATCTTCCTTTACAAAACATGGAAAATCATTTAAGAAAACTTATTTTAGTCAATGTAGACCCTTTGTATTTTTTCCATTAAAATCACAATACAACATTTACATTTCAATGTCTAACCACAAAGATAAGATAATTTTCATATTTTATGTTTAAAAAAGGTGATAAACTATTTCTCTTTCCTTTTTACAATAATATACAAGTTCCTTAAAGTTTATTTATTACAAACAATACATAGAAACAAAATGAATAGCATGTCAATGAATAAGAACTTGCTCTCCACCCTACCTAAATGGCATCATAGAGCCTCTTAGGGTTCTATGCATTCCCTTGAGCAAAGATAAACCATGATATACCCAAGACCTCTTAGTAGATCCCAACAAGGAAAACTAAAGTATCGTATTCACAAATAACTCACATAGCTTTATGCAGGAGCATCCTTGGTTATAAAGCATTCTTGTATCAACCAGAAACATATTTTTCCCACACTTTAGTCCATAGTTTTCTTAAAAAATTATTTTTCATTTTACCACATTATCATTTCTCAACTCATGGAGTAGGATATAGATTCTACATGAGTTCATCTAAAACATATCCATAGTTTAGGTGATTTGTATTCATTTTTAGAAAGTTATCACTCTAAAAATTTCACTATCAATTCTTAGATGATCACTTAGGGCCTACATGGCTCAGTTTAGTTTTTTGGACCACTTTGAAAGTGTTTAGAGCTTAATGGAACATCATTTAAGGAATCTTAGGTCTAGGGGACCTTTCTTAGAGATCTACAACACATTCCATTTTGATATGGGTTATCTTTTCATGTTCTTGGATGACCTACACATTTGATCTTGCATTAGGGTTTGTAAGCCCTTGAGGCTGATGTAAATTGTAATGGGAGCCATAGATTCATATTTAAGATCATTTGTAATCCATTAGAAGGAAATTATAAATTAAGTAGTTAGTAGTGAGAAGAATGGAATAATTCAAGTTGTCCAAGTTGTTGGACTATAATAAGACCTTGTGCCAATTGTAATATCTTGTAATACCCTTGTAGCAGAACTATGAGCCCTAGTCATTCTGCATGTATGGAATATGATGTATTTAATATTAAAAGTTGGTGAATCTATGATATTTTATGTGTGTTGAACTCTAAGTTGTATGGTTGGATAGTCCTTCTTATACCTTCCATTCGTGACTACACCAAGTGGTATCAGAGCAAGTTTGAGTCCTTTGGGAAAGAAGGAATTCCTTGTGGTGAACTAATTGCTAACCTAAGATAGCCTACAATTATTTTTAACTGAGTGTTGACTATGAGGAAGTTGAGACCTTGTAGTCAAATCATCAAATTGAGGAAATTGCAATGGATCCAAGGGGAATATATTC
>VDFB02350540.1:0-26729 GCA_007258455.2 Sequoia sempervirens
AGTGGTGCCTAGGGTCTTGCCCCCTCATGTTGTCAAATCGAAAATCAGATCTATGTTAGACACTTCCAGCAAATGGGTATGTTATTGTTTTGTTAGAAATCAATAAAGAACAACTAGGTTCCTTTCATTTATGCAATTTCATTTCTGTTATTGTATTTTTGCAATTTCTTCCAATTTCCAGCATCCTTTCCGGGAAAACCAAAAAAAAATCAGAATACAAACAAAAACAAAATAAACAGGTTTGAATCACCAGGGGGACATCATAGTGGACTAATGTCATGTCCGCGAAATTGGACATTCAGATAATTAAGAAACATAATTAAAATAGTAACCATTTGATATTTCACAAGTGTAATTGTCCAAATCAATATTATAATTATGAATATTATAAATAACATCATAAATATTATTACAATATAATAGATAAATTATCATTATTAGACAATTATAATTATTATAAATACAAAATACATATTAAAGATATAAAAAGAAATATTAGTAATATTATAATTATATAACCATATACCAATATTAATAATTATAATTATAATATAACAATAAAAATACTCATATGAAACCAATATAAAATTGATAATACAAAATAAATATTGTAATGACAATCATTATATTATGTAATTGCTAAAAAAGATAAAGAAAAAACCAATAAAAAAAACATAATTATCAATAAATATTAAAAGGCTTTAGCCAGGACTATCGAACTTTTAAGAGGAACATCTCCCAGGGCCAGCGATAACTAAAAGAATAAAGCAGTGATTACAAAGTAAAGTGATGCATTCAAAAGGCATCGGGTCGGTCAAGCAGTGTTTGGGTGGAGGGGCACGTCTCCTCACAGCAGATCGGATATTTAAGGGAAGGCATCGCTGTGTGTAGGGGCATACGTGGGGAGATATATATAAAAAAAAAGAAAGCCTTTATCTAATTCTTAACTCTTCCTTAAAAGCATTGACAGAAAATACATTCAAAACACGACCTTGAAATCCTTACGTGGTAAGCAAGTTATTACCAGACAAGAAAGGAATAAACGGAATTATATACGGAAGACTCCAGTTCGCTGGCACAAACCCTAAGCTGTGGATCTTTGATATGTTAAGAAAAGACATCGAATGGGAGGATTAAAGAACATATGCCAATACCATCGTGGCCAGTGAAGGAAGAGATTATGGTAAGAAAAGGCAGAACAGTAAGTAACTACTTCTGCAGACCGAGCAAGGTATATTAATTATATGTTTAATATTTATACAACGTATTGATTAGTATTTGTTATATATATATATATATATATATATATAATTATAATATATATTATATATATATACAGAAAATATGAGTATATATTAAATATAAATGTGTTATACAATTCATAGGCTGATAAGTATGTCGGATAATTGGTAAGTATTACAAAATACAAGTTCTTAATTACTTTGAATAGTAGAGGTGAAAATAAAGGATTTAAATATATTGATTAGCAAATATATTAATTTGAAATTCTTTAATATATTATGATTTATGGATATATTTAAATATACAATGATAAATGTATGTACAATAGATATGTAAATTGTGATTCACATATAGATCATGGTGATTAACGAATATAATGTAAATTTATAAATAGGTATTATTTACAATCATCCAAATAATGATGCTTGCCACAATTATTAAGCCCTATAAGTAATAATGACTCTATTCATTCATCACTATGATAAATAGTATAGTAGAATCCCATCCATGGGATCTGGTAAGATGCGAATATTTACTCCCACGTACGTAGGAAATATATTTTAGAAGATTAACTCATAGTGAGTGAAAGAATGTGATAAATAATCCTTGGACAGAAGTAAGATATTTATGTTTCCCTTTTATCTTATTAGATATTAGCACTGAAGTTTATTGATCCATAACACCTCTAATGTCTCTTTGAGGAACACTTTGAACACAAGATTCATGTCATGTCCCCGTTTTAGCTGACACTGTTTGTCAAGGAGTTAGCCTATAATTTCGATCCTCGTAGGTTGACAGGGTGTGTAGAGGATCATCGGAGGCAGTTACTCGGTGTTTGGTAGCTCCAGTTTGCAGTTGTGTCAGGTTGGGCCTTCGCAGAATCTTCCAGAGAGCTTTTTCAGGAACTTTCTATTTTTAGAAAGTTAGGTCAGGCGGAAGCTGCTATTTCAGGCAGGGCACCTGGTTCAGCCATTATTTCGAGTCATTGGTTATTTGATTTATTGTCCAATTGAGGAAAATAAGGAAGTATTTAATGATTTATTAAATATTTAATATTTTGACTTTATAATAAAGTCACTTTATTGAAATATTTAAATATTTAATTAATTTGGCAAATTATAAAGTATTTCTTATACTTTATAATATTGAGTTAATATTTGATAAGTGAATAAATTATAATTCACTTAAAAGGACGCCAATTAATTATTGATTATTTCTCCTAAGTTCTAAAGTGAGAATTAAATCATTTAATTTAAATGATTATTTTAAAGGAGTTGGGTCGAACTTTTCAAAGGGGATATATATTCTCAGCAAGGACAAATCGAACCATTATGAAATGTTATTCTAATTTGTCTTTCGTGCTCTGAGCATTGGAGTTTGCAAACCTTAGGGTTTCTGGCAGACGATCGTTTCTGGAGAACGAAAACTCTTAAGAGATCAGGCAGACTGAGGCTGTGAAATATCAGTTGAAGCTGGCACTTGGTGGTTTCATCCAGAGATCACAGATTGGATTATTCAGTTATTTATTCAGAGATTCACAGAGGAAATCATCAAATTGATAAGGCAATTTTATCAGAAGGCTTTATTCAGAGATCAGGCATCATTTTCTTGGAGTCCGTACCATTCTTGTTGCTGCTGCAGACAGGCCGTACTTCTGTACCTGCAAGCCATACTTTATTTCTTCAGAGATTCTCGCCCTGCTTTCAGATCCTGGCTCTCAGTCCTAGGCGTTGGGTTTCTCTTGGGATTTTCTGGAGATCTTGCATTGTATTCCGAGGCTGGAGATTCAATCTTATTTCTGGCCGTACAATTCTGCATTTATTACAGCCGCCATTTCTGAAATACCAGGTTCTTTAATAAATTTTCAAGTATTGCTTTCCTTGTTCAAATTTTGACATTGTAAAAGCTCAAATAAGACAATATATTGATGCGCCCTGTTTCCTGAGCAAGATTTGAGTCTTTAAATGCGTTCTAGAATTTATTTGCATTTATTAGCAAAATCGCATTTTTCATTATTTGCCTGAAAACACAAAAAAAAAATACAAAAATCACAAAACTTGCAAAAAATCTCGAAACATCAGTTAGGGTTTGAAATCGAGAACCACCAGGGTTCTGACAGTGGTATCAGAGCACAGATCTCCTGCCATCCTGTGCTTTTTCAATGCTTTTTCAGAATACAGTGCATTTTTGGGTTGCCTTTTATGAGCCAAGATATTATTCAGTATACCAGAGGTGTAGGGACAGGCAAAGACGAGGATTGGACAGGTCCACCAATCCCTGAAGGGCAGACAATATCAGGAGTGCTTGGTTTTCACAGATCCAGTTCTGACGGTAGTGAAAACAGTGTTGCAACCCTAATGGCAGAACGTGAGACTTCCTCAGAGACTCGCAGGGATCTAGGGAAGGCACATGCAGAGGGTGATATCACCGATGAGGAGTTTAGACGGAGGCACGATAATATGATGGATATGATGTCTCAGCTGATGGGTACCATTAGACAGTGTACGCCCACACAGCCACACTACATTCAGATTGGACAGACGAGCGGGACTGCACCAGTGGATCAGCCATTGGCATCCGTACCTAGACAGCCGTCTCCGATCTATCAGGAGCGTAGGCCAGGTCAGCCTACTTTCTTACCTAGGGAGACTCCACCTCAGACTCCAGGGGGAGAGCATCAGGTACAGCATCAGGAGTTTCAGCCATAGAATGGCATGTCAGTGGCAGACTTGACGAGATTCCATGGTGAGTACATGTCACTAGCGCCTGAGATCTCGGCAGGCACTTACATTTCACGAGTTTATAGATGTCTATAAACCCAGAGGAGGAGGTAGATTCGACCGTAGACCCCCTCAGCATCAGCAGCCGCAGCCACAGGTGAACAGGGATTTGCAGTATGCTGTGAGCAAGATTACACTGCCATATTTTGATGGGTCAGAAAAGACATCAGCGAGGTCTTGGGTCCAGAAATTGGACAATTACTTGTCACTTAGGCCTATGCAGGAGGATGAGGCAATTAAATTTGCTACTTTACATCTTGACGGAGTAGCACATGATTGGTGGCACCATGGCATGTATACGCTAGGCCATCATGCAGTCAATACCTATCAGGAGTTCACCAGCAGACTGATAGAGAGATTCGATAAGAAGGATCCGGAATTGTATTTCAGAGAGTTGGCTCAGCTCAGACAGACGGGTAGTCTGGATGCATACATTGGCGAGTTTCAGAGAGTGGCAGTCATGGTGACGGGGATTTCGGAGCGGAGACTTATCATACTATTCGTTGAGGGTTTGACAGAACCCATGAGAGGTTGGGTTAAGGCTTTTGACCCTTCCACTCTTCAGGAGGCGATGCAGAAGGCAAGGAGTATGGAGCTTGCTGCTCCGAAGAAACAATTTCAGCCTAAAACAAATAACTTGCCTGTCGAGGAGAGTCATACACCAGTTGCAGAACCAAAAAGGAAACCAGTTGCAAGAATTGATGATGCAACTCGGGAGGAATGCAGGAAGAAACAACTTTGTTATTGGTGCAAAGCACCCTACAGCAAGGAGCATGATTGTCCTTTGAGACCGAAGGGCAGAGCCAACCGCGCCATGTGGGTTTACTATGATGATGACGAGTCTGATGATTCAGACCAGCAGGTTGTTTCAGAACATGCAGAGGTCGGGAATGCCTCTACGGAGTTTGGGCCCGATGCCAACTTATCCCCATTGGTATTATCTACTAGTGTACGGGATGACTCATTCAGGTTCAGGGGATTAGTGGAAGGACAGCGATGTATTGCTATGCTCGACACTGGAGCCACACACAATTTCATTGATGAGAGCTTCGTCAGCAGATGTAGACTCCAGACAGAGGATTTCGCTGGATTCAGAGTTCGGGTGGCAGATGGATATACACTCACTTGCACTCGACGGATTTGTAATCTCACTCTCATGCTGACTGATTATGAGTTGCAGGCAGACTTTTATGTAGTCAACCTGGGTGGGATGGATTTCGTGCTGGGTATGAGATGGCTGCAGGACATTAGTGTGTTCACCCTCAACTTGCCTAAAATGGAGATGAGATTTGAGGTACAGGGCAAGAAATATGTGTTGAGGGGGATTACAGATGGCAGCCTTCATTCTATCTCTCTCGTTAGTGGGAAGAGCGAGAAGGTAGAGCAGGTTTTTGCGCAGACCGGGCATGGTTATGCTCAGTACCCCGGGGGTTCTGAGGCAGTTGTTTGGGATCAGCCTAGTGGTTTGGTTCCGTTTGTGACCAATCCATTGTTTGAGACAGATGTTATATCTTCATACGACAATCCGCTCTTTGAGTTTGATATGGGTAACTCATCTGATCTTGGTCTTGAGCAGAGTAATGATAGCGTTTGGGATCCTACTAGTGCACTGGGATTTCAGACTCAGCTCACGGAGGAGTATCACAGTGTGTATATGGTGCAAAGTGCATATGGCTTCATGATTGATCCGCATGTACACAGTTTGTTTCAGTTGCACAGTTCTAGCATGCATGTACTTGATATGCTGGATGATAGTATATCTCGTGCAGTTTTAGGGGGTAAGTGTTGCTTGTCGTTTGACTTGCCTCCTTCTGAGAGTCTTGATCCTATGCCGGACCGCACTGAGGTTAATAGGGAATGGTATTTTATTCTTACTGATCAGTTGTGGGAGTTACAGGAGCCAGTTGTGGCCAGACAGGAACATTGTCCGGTACTATCCATGGGATCCAGGTGGTGCAGTGCAGCCGTATTTGCAGAGATTGCTTGAGGACAAGCAATTTCAGGGAGGGCGGACTGTCATGTCCCCGTTTTAGCTGACACTGTTTGTCAAGGAGTTAGCCTATAATTTCGATCCTCGTAGGCTGACAGGGTGTGCAGAGGATCATCAGAGGCAGTTACTCGGTGTTTGGTAGCTCCAGTTTGCAGTTGTGTCAGGTTGGGCCTTCGCAGAATCTTCCAGAGAGCTTTTTCAGGAACTTTCTATTTTTAGAAAGTTAGGTCAGGCGGAAGCTGCTATTTCAGGCAGGGCACCTGGTTCAGCCATTCAGCTCAGAGTCGACCCAGTTCAGCAGTTTGTTGATCAGACGGAGAAATAAGGAGTATTTAATGATTTATTAAATATTTAATATTTTGACTTTATAATAAAGTCACTTTATTGAAATATTTAAATATTTAATTAATTTGGCAAATTATAAAGTATTTCTTATACTTTATAATATTGAGTTAATATTTGATAAGTGAATAAATTATAATTCACTTAAAAGGACGCCAATTAATTATTGATTATTTCTCCTAAGTTCTAAAGTGAGAATTAAATCATTTAATTTAAATGATTATTTTAAAGGAGTTGGGTCGAACTTTTCAAAGGGGATATATATTCTCAGCAAGGACAAATCGAACCATTATGAAATGTTATTCTAATTTGTCTTTCGTGCTCTAAGCATTGGAGTTTGCAAACCTTAGGGTTTCTGGCAGACGATCGTTTCTGGAGAACGAAAACTCTTCAGAGATCAGGCAGACTGAGGCTGTGAAATATCAGTTGAAGCTGGCACTTGGTGGTTTCATCCAGAGATCACAGTTTGGATTATTCAGTTATTTATTCAGAGATTCACAGAGGAAATCATCAGATTCATAAGGCGATTTTATCAGAAGGCTTTATTCAGAGATCAGGCATCATTTTCTTGGAGTCCGTACCATTCTTGTTGCTGCTGCAGACAGGCCGTACTTCTGTACCTGCAGGCCGTACTTTATTTCTTCAGAGATTCTCGCCCTGCTTTCAGATCCTAGCTCTCAGTCCTAGGCGTTGGGTTTCTCTTGGGCTTTTCTGGAGATCTTGCATTGTATTCCGAGGCTGGAGATTCAATCTTATTTCTGGCCGTACAATTCTGCATTTATTACAGCCGCCTTTTCTGAAATACCAGGTTCTTTAATAAATTTTCAAGTATTGCTTTCCTTGTTCAAATTTTGACATTGTAAAAGCTCAAATAAGACAATATATTGATGCGCCCTGTTTCCTGAGCAAGATTTGAGTCTTTAAATGCGTTCTAGAATTTATTTGCATTTATTAGCAAAATCGCATTTTTCATTATTTGCCTGAAAACACAAAAAAAAAATACAAAAATCACAAAACTTGCAAAAAATCTCGAAACATCAGTTAGGGTTTGAAATCGAGAACCACCAGGGTTCTGACAATTCAGGTTTAAGCGCATTCGCCTAGATAGGGGACATTACAACTAAGCCGGAATGAAACACCAAGCCTACTGAAGCGCCTGCATCTTCCCAAATGGGTCCCCTAAACATCTCAGTAGCCTACGGGAACCGCAATCATAGGCTAACCCTAACTCCCAAACCATTGGCTAGAAAGGGGACATTACATCTTCCACCTGACTCCAAAGTCAACTTCCTTTGACTTTCTTGCAGTCCTAAGTGTTCTTCCTTTAACATTTTCTTCACCTCCAACTCATTGGAAACATTTGTTTTCTCGTGCTTTCTTGACCTTCTTATGTAGTTAGAAAGGCTCTTTTTGTTAGGATATCTCACTTCAAGTAATTCGAAGTAACCATAAAAGCAAACTTGGTCCTTGAATTCATCCGGTAATTCTTGATATTGGTCAAGTATTTGGGTGGCCTCAAATTTATAATTCATTTTGTCCTATATTTTTATCAATGCCACTTGAAGAGGATCTATATCCTTTTCTTTCTATAAGAACCTCGGCTAAAAATGATTGCACATGGAGCTGATCATAGACTGATTAGTTATTAGAGGGCTCGTGTTTTGATTTAAACTTGCCACAAACTCTCTTAGTCTTTTCCAATGCATTCTGACTTTGTCTAAGAGATTTAAGCAAAGAATTTGTCTTATTTTTGTCTCCCATGACTCGAGTTGGCCAAAACAAAGCTATATAAATTACTATTGAAAATGCAATAGATGTATTTTGCAATAAAAATGCTCACTTCCCAAACATGCTGGCAAGATCACAACTCTGATATCATTGTAATATCCTTGGTAGGAATGTTAAGTCAAATTTTGCCAAATTTTGAAATCAACACAAACCCAAATTCTTTTTGATCACCATGATCTTGATGAGGGAAAGGTAAGAGCATATAGAAATTGTGATTCAAAACTTACTGGCAACAAGTCATCCTGTTTACAATCAAAGATAAATATGTAGATTGATCAATACCACTGGTAGATATCACGTAGATCCGATCAAATGCTAAACTAGGAGATAAGAAGCAAATTCAATCAATCCAAATAGATAGATTACTATAGGTTTGATCAATGCCAAAATGACAGATAACAAGTGGATCTTGGATCAATGCCAATTGGTGGATAATGATATGCAATTTAAAATGGGATTTGGTGGTAAATCATCCAAGATCTTCTTACAACATCAAGAGCAACCTCTAACTAATGGTAAACTGTCCTATTTTATGAAGAATTATTATGGTATAGATATTGAATAATATAACTATCAATAATCACAAGGTATGCTGGAAATGATAATACCTGATCTATATAATCAACATCAAATCATATGATAGGGCTGTCATTCAAGGATGCAAACCTCTGAATGATGAATCATTGTGGAAACCTTTGAGTTTGGTTCTAAAGGTTTATGATGAAGTGTGATAAGCCTTTTAGTTTTTATGAATGTGGGATTAAAAAGAATAAACTAAAAATAGTAAGTGTGGACAAAGTGTCCAAATAATGCTTCGGAAGGCTTCACTGCGAAACTTCTAAAATTCACTGAGTTGGAAAGCACCAATTAAATCCAAATGGTTGACTGTGAAGCCACAAACTCCCTCGGAAGGGTCCCCTGACCACCACGTTAGTCTACGGGGACCAAAGTGATAGACTAACCACAACTCCTATTGACTGCCTAGGAAGGAGACATTACAATAGTTAGTCCATTTTTATCTTCTACTAACTCTCACAAACCATTGGAAATTAAAGTTGTTTGTGACTGTTTTCCATTTTGTATAGTTTTTTCCATTGAGCCTATCCAAGTTGGTGACTAGTTGCGAAATCTTCAACATTGTTAGGATAGTAAATGGACAAAATGAAGACTAAAAAAATCAAACACCCTTAAAAAAAATGCTCAAAGAACTTATTCCTCACACCTAATAACCCTCAACCACCTTCCAACCCCCACCAAGAAAAAATCTCTTTTAATTTATAATTTTTTTTCAGTTTACAAAAATAAAAGATTTCTTTTAGAAGCAAAGTTCTAAATCTTTGCCCCTAACACATTGTGCATATGACCAAGTAGTGGAATTCAAAATCATTTAAAAACTTATTTGAGCCTGGTATGCCCAAACTATTCTCACATTCATGCAACTGTGCACCTTTTAAAAAAAATGCATGCCAAGTGCTAAGAATATGCCTCTTGATAGAGTGTATGTGATATTGTATTCAATGGGCTCTAAAAATGCTAAATGGGATTTTTTTTTGTGGAGCTCCACCCCAGAATCTTTAGCTTGTGATCAATGATATTTTTAGTGGTTGATATTCGCCAATTGGCTAATAGTTGAAATTTGGGAATAAAAATTGTAGTAATTCAAGCTATAAAACAACCTAAATAGCTACATTTTGCAAAATTTTATTTTGGTTTTTAAATTGCCGAGCATTTATTTTATTAAAATTTAGTCGAAAATTTTCCACAATATTCAATACATGATTAGATCAGATTTACCTAAATTTAATAATTTATAGTAGAAATCTATATTAATTACGCTAATAGTATATTATAATTATTAGTTGCTTTAGGACCATATTTCCAATCTTTAGTTTCCACCATTGATCTACAGTATAATCTAATGGTCCTCGTATTCTGTGAGGTAAAATGTACCCACTATTTGTATTGCCCATGGGGCTTGAAATTGCTTTTGGATTGTTGATCTTCTAATATCAATGATCCAAAAGAAATTTTGGGCCTCATGAGCATTACAGATTGTGGGTACATTTAATGAAATACAATGGCAGTTGTTAGATTATATTTTAAATCAATGGTGGCAGTAAATCATTATGAAGTCTACCCTTAAGCCATGATAATTTCCACCCTTAGAGACTAAGTTTTTCCATAAAATTATTTTTTCTGATTGGAAGGATTTGACATTGTAATTAATGATTTTTTTCCTATTATTTTTCAAAAATTTCCAAAATTTTGTACAAAATTTTAGTAATATAAAAAAATTGCCAATAATATTATTATTTTTTAAATGAAAGATTCACCAATAGAAATTAATATTTTTTCCTAAAAAGGTGTAATATTTTCTAGGATTTATATTTTTTTTGAGGGGGGTATTTTTTTTGAGGGGGGTTTCTTAAGTTATCATTGCTTGTTGGACTTGTGGATGATGTTGGGATGCCATGATTATCTTATGGGCACAAAATGATATAGTATATCATGAGAGGGTAAGCAAGAAATGGCAGCAAAAGTTCACATTTGTTTTTCTCTACTCTGTTTTTAAGCACCAAATTGAGAAACAAGCAAACACAATTAAGGATGGGAGAACAAAATAGAATTGCAATAGCAAAGCACCAAATTTTCAATCACCTGGATTATTCATTATCCATGCAGCTTTTTTATCTAAGTCTTGTTGTGACCTTTTCACACATGGCCCGTACAGAGTAGGACCCCTAATTTTGGCTTTGCTTTTGGGTGCGTTTGTTGTTGTCTCTCTTTTTCTCTTGCTTGTCTTTTTTGAGGATGTGTCGCCATTGAATTTAAAAGCGTGAAATTTGGCCAAGTCTTCGAATTACGGTTTGAACTTTCCAACCAATTTGTGATGATAAATTGAATAAATTGAAAATAAAGACTAACATTTGTCGGTATGCTTCCAGCCCGGACTCTCGTGGAATTTTCATCGATTGGGATACTACTATTTTTAGTAAGTATGCAATTCGGGGCATTCCATCAACACTTTTGGAGTTTCAATAGTCACGCTGCATCCAGAACACATCAAGCTACTTGTGTGCAAAATTTGAGCTAAAACGGACAACTTGCTATTTTGTGATCCGACTTCGAGGCCCGATTTTAAAAGGCTTAAGCGAAGAATTTTTCAGCGCGTACGCATATTCCTTACGGGTTTTCACGAGACCTTAGCAATGGTGTAACATACAAAATTGAGGCGACAACCAGTTAAAGCCTTCAAAGGCTATTTTAGGTTTACATGTTAGAGTTCTCTTTGCATGTACGCATATTCCTTATGGGTTTTGATGGCGGTGACATGCAAAGCGGAGATGGTCACTCGACTGAGGAACACTATTTTAAGCGGTACATCTCGGCCATACTCCGGCCGCCGAGAATCCGCGAGGTGATAGCAATACAGCGAAACAAGGACAAAGCGAGATTATTGTCGCGTAGAAATTGGGGTTTCGGCTTTGGGGCCGAGAAGAGGGTAAAAAGCCGAGAATTTTTGAAAGCCGGTGTAAACCACCCCGCCCGATCACCATCCTTGATATCTGGCGGTAAATTTGGAGACAAAGCGAGCACTTACTATTTATAGTAAGTCATTTTGGAAATAGGCTAAAAATAGCAAATCAGCAGCATGCGCCGATGCCAGCAGGCAGGTCACGTGGTGAGGAGCACGTCATTCGAATTTCAAAGCAGACGGAGCTGTGGAGGTATCAGAAACGAGCATTTACTATAAATAGCAAACTACCTTCCGAAATATGCTATTTTTAGCAGGTCAACTCAGAATAGTAGTGTCAACAGGTTGATGAAGTCGTGAGGATCCAGTGTTCAAAATTTCAAATCAATTTGAACTTCTGAAGTATGAAAATCAAGGGACTTACTATTTATAGTAAGGCATGAAGAAGCTGGAAAAGACGAAGAAAAGTGGCTAAGTGTTGAAAATATCCTTTACCACCCTTGAAATGCGCCCAAAGAAGAAGAAGCTGGCAGTGGTTGAGAAAATTTCCAAGTTTGGAGTTTATCCTGCTGGACATGTAAAATGCGCCCAAGTTGGTGGAGAAATTAAGAAAATTTCAAAGGCATGAGATATGCTTCATCCTCCTCATGCCTCCATTTGCGCCCTCCTCACAGGCTTGCCTTCAAAACGTTGAAATTTTTTCTAAGTCTAGGCTTCATCCTCTAGCCTGGGAAAAATGCGCCCACAAAGGAAGTTCAACAAGAAAGTCAAAAGAAGGTCAAAGAGTTTTATCCTGCAGCTACCCCAAAATGCGCCCACCTCAAGGTAGTGGCATGCTAAAAAATATTCTAAGTAAGGTTCATCCTCCTCCTATAGCAAAATGCGCCCATGATTCAAAGCAAGTTAGGAAAAAGTCAAAGAGTCAACAAAGTTTATCCTTCACCATAGGCAAAATGCGCCCTCACCTCAAGCCAAGCATGAAAGAAAATTTCTAAGTATGGGATATTCTCCACCACCTCCCATATGCGCCCATCCTCTAGCATGGGTAAAATGCGCCCATGTATTGAATTTCATCCTCCTCACATGGCCAAATGCGCCCAAGCATGCTAAGAAGAGGACAAAAAAGTTGACTTTCTCTTACCTCCTTTGAATGCGCCTATATGAGGGCATTTAAATACAAAACATCTCCATGCAAAGGTATCCATGCAAAATTAGAAGAAGACAAAGGCATTGAAAGCCATGTAATGACAAGTCAAAGCTAGGACGTTGGAAAAGGTTATTCTCCTCTTTCATGAATATGCGCCATGTGAAGATAAGTCTTGAGGGTGAAGTGTGGTAAAAGGTGGTGAAATAAAGTGTTGTTAGGCGTTGAAAGTGCCAATTGATAAAATAATATGCTAGGTGTGGATGTGAAGTATCCTCTTCTAAGTGCTAAATGCGCCAGGTGTAGAGTGATGAACAATGATGCTGGGCGTTGAGAATGTTCTCCATGGTACATGAAATGCGCCTAAGATGTAAAGGGGAAGCAGGGTGATGGAAATTTAAATGGAGAATATTGCCATAATGTGCTAGGCGTGGGAATTTTAAAATGAAGATGTCCCTCATAGAATATAAAATGCGCCTAAGGCATTCAAGAAGAAAAAATTTCTAAGTGAGTTGAAACATTAAAAAAATTTCTCACCACAGGAGGATGAAATAAAATTTTCTAAGGAAAAATTTTCAAAAGTGCTGAGTGATTCAAAAAAATTTTCTAAGGCAAGGAAATTTTCCTTAGGAGAAGTACGCCCAAGTTGAAATAGTGATGAAATTTCCTAGGGCACGAGCAGGATTGCCAGTGAAGTTGTCCGATGATGCCAGCTGCACAGGGTCAACAAAAATATTTCCAAGTCAGAGCAACAAGAAATGTTCACAGATGTGAAGAACGGGATTAAATTTGTTTTAAAAAATTATTTTCTAAGGTTCAAAAATTCAAGAAAATTAAATGAACCTGTTCGTTGTACACCCATGAATTCGACAAATTCTGAAGAAAATTTTCTTCTGGTTATTGAAGATCTTCGATGAGAAGTTGATTTTAAAGTCTTCCATGCTTCGCCATAGCCTTCAGGATGAAGATTTTTGATGGGCACAGGATTGATGAGTTTTCCTAAGGGAAATTTTAAAATTTTCTAAGGCAAGGAATAAAATGTGTTTTCAAGATAAATTTTTTTGCCTTGGCAGATGAATTTGAAAATGATAGTCTAGATGATTTTTGGTCAAATTCCTGATGAAAGGATTTTTCTCGAGTCTAAGTTGGATAAAACATCAGGGTGAAGTATGCTTGGGCAGAATGCAAGATGGGTTGGAAATTTGGCTAAGGCATGAAGAATTAGAAGGAAAAATTGGCTAGTGAAGACGATGAACGCTTGGAAGTTAGAACGTGAAAATCCTGGTAAGTTGAATTTATATTATGAAGTGTTCTAATACTCTTCCCCTTGCTTGTTTTGCAGGAGGAATGTCGAGACCAAGCGGTGATGAAGAAAATACTCCGAGATGACATTTTAACCTCGAAGGAAGAAAAGTTGCAAGAAAATGGCTAAGTGTTGAGACTTAGTATAACTCAAGTGACAAAGAAGAAGTTGAAGAACAACGTCAAGAAAGAAGATCAAGAACAGTGTGAACGTGTCTACAAACGAGAATCTTCTAGAAAGATGGTGGACATTAATGGCTCATTTATTACCCCGCTATCCATTGTGGTGGTTTTTAGGGTGAATCTTGTTTAGGGCTGAGGTGGCACAATCTGGGCCATCCAGCCGATTGTAATTTGAGCCGTCCGTTGGACTTGGCCATCTATAAAAGGGGGAGTCCCCCTCATTTGTACTTTCATGAGACAGTAGAAATTAGATTAGAAGTAGAAGTTAGGCAGTAGAGATTAGAATAGAGAGACAACTAGGTGATAGCTTAGAGTAACTTAGTATAGATTGATAGTGTAGTTTGAAGAAGAGAGAAAGTTTTCCCTTTGAAAACTTTGTAAGAAATTGTTGTGAACACTCTCTCAATAAAAGAGTTTTTCATTGATGGTGAATTTCGTCTTTGTTGTGAGTAGCTAGCAAGGTTTCTTCGTACTTCCGATTCAAATGGAAGCGTAGAATAGTTCGAAGTAGTATAATTTTCATTCCATGCAAGTAGATAGGAATTGTGGAATGTGGTCTTCAATTTGAGCAAACTGCATCTATCCATACCACTAGTGTGTTCACTAATGGTGAATGCGCCTTGTGTGGTCAACTGGAATATCATGCAGTTAACTTCGATCATGATTTGTATGTTTATATGTGTCATTGTGATGGTATTTTCATGCTAAGTTGTGATCTGAACACCTTGAGCTACTCCTCTAAAGATTGCACTGGTTCTGTGGAGGCTGTCCGGAGCGAGGCAAAGCAGAGCCTGATTGAAGCTTGTAAGAATTGATCGCCATGTCCCACGCCTTAGATTAAATTAGAGCCTTCTTAACCCTACACCATTTCAATTCAGTACTTTCTGGTTAGAATAGGAAACCCACGCTTCATTGATAAATCTGTCGAATTGTGGAAATCCCTTCCTCTGCTGTTGAATAATTCCGTAAGTCACCTTGAAATACCAGCAAATCACATTGAGCCTACTGAGCCTATTCGCATTGAAAGAACCTTGGAGTTGAACGCATGAACTTTCTTGCAATCTTAGCATGCGGAATAGTTTGATCAAGAGAGAGTAGGGTAGCCGTTGGCGACTTTATTCTGCGTTGGTGCGGTCACGAAAAACACAACAGCAGAATTGGCGCTAGGAGGGCCGAACGCGAACAACAGAGTAGTTGAACTCCAGATTCTCGCAAATTTTATTCTCTTAGGAGGCAATGTTAGAGACTCTTTTACGCTCCTCCATGCGCTCAACAAAATTGGCGCTAGAAGGAGGGCGAGCTTCAAATTGTTCCATAAGTTGGCTGGAAGGAACAAGTATGAGCTTTGAAGTGCCAAATCGGAGATATGTTAGATCTCTCTTATGTCAAAAAATCTAAAAAAAGTTGAAAAGTTGAAAAATTCAAAAAAATGAAAAAATGGAAAATCAAAAAAGAGATTCCTCAATGGATGGGCACTTTTCTTGCCCTCAAGACAGTCTTGTGGATATTGCTCGGATTCATGAAAGATTGAATGCACAGCTCTGGCCCGAGAATTTGTCTAAGTTTGCTTCGCCAGGAAGATGTCGAATTCACGAGACCTCCCAGCATGAAGAAATCAGTTGCTTAACATTCCTCTCAAGGATAGAGCTTGTTCTCCAAGGGAAAATTTTCTTTTGGGATGTTCCCAAGCCAGGAGTATTGGACGTAGAACTTGATGATTATAGCATTCCAAAAGTTGTGGATGAAGCCTTCATGAGATTCATACTTAGGATCCAAAGTCAGATGGAACTTGGCAATGTTTGCTTGAAAGGTGTTTTGCTCCCTCGTTGGTGTCGGATTCACAACGCACCTCATCCAGAGTTCACTTGCACAACATGTGAAGAAGCCATCAACTTCGCCAGGTGTCGCCTCGGATTACCAGTACTACCATATGGATTCTTCAAAGACAAGGGATGGATTGAATATGTCACACAAACACCAAATGAAGAGGGTACCTCAACATCATCCAACAACAAGGAGAATAAGTCACAATAGGAGGATGTGATCGAGCTTAGGGAGCAAGCAGATGAAGATTGTTCCTACATCACGCTAGAACAAGAGGCTATTGGAGAAAAGATCAAAGAAGCAATGGGATGTATCCAAGCAAGAGGAACCACCCAAGGTAACTATCAGCATATAGAAGTGAATGAATGTACAAAATTGCAAGTTATTGAAGATCATCAAGGACCAGGAACGGAGGACCTAGCTCAAAGTAGAGATAGTGTGAGAAATTTTCAATGTTCATTCACTCAAGGAGGGGAACATGAAGAGGGAAGCAATTCCAGTACACTTCAGGAAGGAACGCTCCTTGATGAAAAGGTCCAATCATGCAAGAACAAGATAGAAGAAATGGTAAGCAGCTTAAGGCAAGATGATGTGTTTGATGATCAATGGGCTACCAAGATGAAGGCAGAATATGAAATGCATTTTGCATCAACACTTGATCCATTGTTCACAGTCATGGAAGAATTGTTTGATGAAATTGAAACAAATGAAGCGCTGCTTGATAAAGAGATGGAAAATGAAGAACAATTCAGGTTGGGGCTTGATCCATTGTTAGGGATTCTAAAGGATCCAGCGCATGAAATAATCCAAGTTTCCAAATGCCCTTTTGAATTGATTTCCCGCCCCAGTCCACCCAATTTGGATCATCTCCACGTTTTGAACGCGAGAGGTTTGGTTCACCATCAACTTCGACCTCCTGATGAAGCAATGGACTACAAGCAAGAGTTCATGCTAGCAAATGAAGACCACCAAGTTGTATCCTTCCCTACTATTGGTTACAAAGAATATCATTTTGATTATGGAGATTTAGGAAAGACGACTTGTTTATGGATTAATCATGGTCCGGATGAGTTACCTCAATTGCTAATCTTTCCTGAAGTTTTGCTTGAGTTTGAGATTTGTATTGTGAAAGATTACTTTTTTGAGTTCAAGGACAAATTTGCTAGGCTCCGCACCATCACTGTTGTTTTGTCGCTGCTGAACATCCTAAGAAATCATGCTAGGAGTTGTATGTACTTAGGTCTTTTGATTGTTGTTCGCTTAAAGTTTTTGTTTTTGTTTAGATTAGTTGTCTTGCTTTCGTAGTTTAGTTCGCTTTCAATAAAAAGGGGATCCCATTTGGGAGTGGGGTGTTGTGTTTGTTTTCGCCACACTCCAGTACAATGTTGACATAATGTTAGTCCATTTCTTGGACAGTCATTCAGGAAGTGCTTTAGGATCCGAGGTTGTTCTTTCAAGTCTTATCATTTGGTTAGGATTTGTACTTGAATCGGAAGGGAATCATCTATTGTGTCTTGACACCAAGTCTCACAATTGCTATATTTTACACATGATTAATTGCTCTAAGTCATTGAGGTTTCTTAGGAGAAGTTTTGGCGAGTGAAAATCTTACATCTTGGTTCAGTGCCACTACAATTCTCAAACCCATTAGAGGCTTCATTGCCTGCCAGCCAATTGTGGAATTGACGGAGAATCAAAAGAAAAGAAAATGTGCTCAAAAGGAATATCTGAAAAACGAGAAAGAAAGAAAGTAAAAATGATAGAACTATTATGAAATATTGGTTTTGGGAACATACGAGTAACTCCATCGGGGCTATGGACGCCCGGCCGGCAGTGCAGCAATATTCGTGAGAATTGTAGCGACAACCTCGTCGGGGCTATAGACGCCTGACTGGCAGCGAGGCAATGTCCAAGATGCTTTTGAAGTTAAGATATTTATTTAACTTGCTAGGACGGATTCTAGGAGCTTCAATGGTCTTTTGAGTCGGAACAAACGCATATGCACACACTTGTAATTAGAAGATGAGGTGCCTTGATCCAATTTAGGATTTTTCTTCCCTTTTAAGTATATCCCCTAGTCAATTGACAGGTTTTGAAAGAATTATCCAAGGGTTCTAAGTATGGAAAGGGTTTTATCTTTGAAATGTTCAGGAACATTTATTCAGGTTGGGGCTAATGTTGTGACCTTTTTCACACATCGCCCCATTGCAAATGGGGACCCCCTAATTTTGGCTTTGCTTTTGGGTCGTTTTGTCGTTGTCTCTCTTTTCTACTGCTTGTCTTTTCGAGGATGTGTCCGCCATTGAATTTAAACGTGAAATTTGGCCAAGTCTCAGAATTACGGTTTTGAACTTTCCAACCAATTTGTGGTCAAATGGGGTGAATAAATTAAAAATAAAGACTAACACTATTGTCAGTATGCTTCTAGCAGGCTCTCAGCAAATTTTCATCTGATTCTGGGTACTTACCATTTTTAGTAAGTATGCAATTCAGGGCATTCCGTCAGTATTTTTGAAATTCCAACAGTCACACTGCATTCAGAACACATCAAGCCGCTCGTGTGCAAAATTTGAGCTGAAACAGACAACTTGCTATTTTTAGCAGTCCAGCTTCCGGGGCAGATTTCAAGGCTTAAACGAAGAATTTTTCAACGCATGCTTGCATATTCCTTCTGGGTTTTCTGAGACCTTCACAATGGTGTAACATGCAAAGTGAGACGACAACCTTCAAAGTTAAGCCTTTAGAGGCTATTTTTAGGGTTTACATGTCAGGGTTCTCTTTGCATGTTTGCATATTCCTTATGGGTTTTTCGAGAGCTTCGCAGTGACGTGACATGCAAACGGAGATGGTCACTCATTTGGGAACTTACTATTTTTAGCAGGTACATCCCGACAACTGCCTCCCAACACTTCAGAATCACGAGCTGATCGCAATGCAACAGAAACGAGGACAAACAGAGATTATTTGATACGCATGTAGAGCAAATTAGGGTTTCCAGCTTTAGGGCCCGAAAAGAGGGGTAAAAAGTCAGAATTTTCGAAAACCGGTGTAAACCACCACAATCAACATCCTTCAGGCTATCTGCTGGTAAAATTTGGAGACAAACGGAGCACTTACTATTTATAGTAAGTCATTTTGGAAATAGGCTAAAAATAGCAAATCAGTAGCATGCGCTGATGCCAGCAGGCAGGTCACGTGGTGAGGAGCACGTCATTCGAATTTCAAAGCAGATGGAGCTGTGGAGGTATCAGAAACGAGCATTTACTATAAATAGCAAACTACCTTCCGAAATATGCTATTTTTAGCAGGTCAACTCAGAATAGCAGTGTCAACAGGTTGATGAAGTCGTGAGGATCCAGTGTTCAAAATTTCAAATCAATCTGAACTTCTGAAGTATGAAAATCAAGGGACTTACTATTTATAGTAAGGCATGAAGAAGCTGGAAAAGACGAAGAAAAGTGGCTAAGTGTTGAAAATATCCTTCACCACCCTTGAAATGTGCCCAAAGAAGAAGAAGCTGGCAGTGGCTGAGAAAATTTCCAAGTTTGGAGTTTATCTTGCTGGACATGTAAATTGCGCGCAAGTTGGTGGAGAAATTAAGAAAATTTCTAAGGCATGAGATATGCTTCATCCTCCTCATGCCTCCATTTGCGCCCTCCTCACAGGCTTGCCTTCAAAACGTTGAAATTTTTTCTAAGTCTAGGCTTCATTCTCTAGCCTGGGCAAAATGCGCCCACAAAGGAAGTTCAACAAGAAAGTCAAAAGAAGGTCAAATAGTTTTATCCTACAGCTACCCCAAAATGCGCCCACCTCAAGGTAGTGGCATGCTAAAAAATATTCTAAGTAAGGTTCATCCTCCTATAGCAAAATGCGCCCATGATTCAAAGCAAGTTAGGAAAAAGTCAAAGAGTCAACAAAGTTTATCCTTCACCATAGGCAAAATGCGCCCTCACCTCAAGCCAAGCATGAAAGAAAATTTCTAAGTATGAGATATTCTCCACCACCTCCCATATGCGCCCATCCTCTAGCATGGGTAAAATGCGCCCATGTATTGAATTTCATCCTCCTCACATGGCCAAATGCGCCCAAGCATGCTAAGAAGAGGACAAAAAAGTTGACTTTCTCTTCCCTCCTTTGAATGCGCCTATATGAGGGCATGTAAAGACAAAACATCTCCATGCAAAGGTATCCATGCAAAATTAGAAGAAGACAAAGGCGTTGAAAGCCATGTAATGACAAGTCAAAGCTAGGATGTTGGAAAAGGTTATTCTCCTCTCTCATGAATATGCGCCATGTGAAGATAAGTCTTGAGGGTGAAGTGTGGTAAAAGGTGGTGAAATAAAGTGTTGTTAGGCGTTGAAAGTGCCAAGTGATAAAATAATATGCTAGGCGTGGATGTGAAGTATCCTCTTCTAAGTGCTAAATGCGCCAGGTGCAGAGTGATGAACAATGATGCTGGGCGTTGAGAATGCTCTCCATGGTACATGAAGTGCGCCTAAGATGTAAAGGGGAAGCAGGGTGATTGAAATTTAAATGGAGAATATTGCCATAATGTGCTAGGCGTGGGAATTTTAAAATGAAGATGTCCCTCATAGAATATAAAATGCGCCTAAGGCATTCAAGAAGAAAAAATTTCTTAGTGAGTTGAAACATTAAAAAAATTTCTCACCACAGGAGGATGAAATAAAATTTTCTAAGGCAAAATTTTCAAAAGTGTTGAGTGATTGAAAAAAAATTTCTAAGGAAAGGAAATTTTCATTAGGAGAAGTACGCCCAAGTTGAAATAGTGATGAAATTTCTTAGGGCACGAGCAGGATTGCCAGTGAAGGAGTCCGATGATGCCAGCTGCACAGGGTCAACAAAATTATTTCCAAGTCAGAGCAACAAGAAATGTTCACAGATGTGAAGAACGGGATTATATTTGTTTTAAAAAATTATTTTCTAAGGTTCAAAAATTCAAGAAGATTAAATGAACCCGTTCGTTGTACACCCATGAATTCGACAAATTCTAAAGAAAATTTTCTTTTGGGTATTGAAGATCTTCGATGAGTAGTTGATTTTAAAGTCTTCCATGCTTCGCCGTAGCCTTTAGGATGAAGATTTTTGATGGGCACAGGATTGATGAGTTTTCCTAAGGGAAATTTTAAAATTTTCTAAGGCAAGGAATAAAATATGTTTTCAAGATAAATTTTTTTGCCTTGGCAGATGAATTTGAAAATGATTGTCTAGATGATTTTTGGTCAAATTCCTGATGAAAGGATTTTTCTTGAGTCTAAGTTGGATAAAACATTAGGGTGAAGTATGCCCGGGCAGAATGCAAGATGGGTTGGAAATTTGGCTAAGGCATGAAGAATTAGAAGGAGAAATTGGTTAGTGAAGACGATGAACGCTTGGAAGTTAGAACATGAAAATCCTGGTAAGTAAGTTGAATTTATATTATGAAGTGTTCTAATACTCTTCCCCTTGCTTGTTTTGCAGGAGGAACGTCGAGACCAAGCGGTGATGAAGAAAATACTCCGAGATGACATTTCAACCTCGAAGGAAGTAAAGTTGCAAGAAAATGGCTGTGTTGAGACTTAGTATAACTCAAGTGACAAAGAAGAAATTGAAGAACAACGCCAAGAAGGAAGATCAAGAACAGTGTGAACGCGTCTACAAACGGGAATCTTCTAGAAGGATGGTGGACATTAATGGCTCATTTATTACCCCACTCTCCATTGTGGTGGTTTTTAGGGTGAATCTTGTTTAGGGCTGAGGTGGCACAATCTAGGCCATCCAGCCGATTGTAATCTGAGCCGTCGGTTGGACTTGGCCATCTATAAAAGGGGGAGTCCCCCTCATTTGTACTTTCATGAGATAGTAGAAATTAGATTAGAAGTAGAAGTTAGACAGTAGAGATTAGAATAGAGAGACAGCTAGGTGATAGCTTAGAGTAACTTAGTATAGATTGATAGTGTAGTTTGAAGAAGAGGGAAAGTTTTTACTTTGAAAACTTTGTAAGAAATTGTTGTGAACACTCTCTCAATAAAAGAGTTTTTCATTGATGGTGAATTTCGTCTTTGTTGTGAGTAGCTAGCAAGGTTTCTTCGTCCTTCCGATTCAAATGGTAGCGTAGAATAGTTCGAAGTAGTATAATTTTCATTCCATGCAAGTAGATAGGAATTGTGGAATGTGGTCTTCAATTTGAGCAAACTTCGTCTATCCATACCACTAGTGTGTTCGCTGATGGTGAATGCGCCCTGTGTGGTCAACTGGAATATCATGCACTTAACTTCGATCATGATTTGTATGTTTATATGCGTCGTTGTGATGGTATTTTCATGCTAAGTTGTGATCTGAACACCTTGAGCTACTCCTTTGAACATTGCACCGGTTCTGTGGAGGCTGTCCGAAGCGAGGCAAAGCAGAGCCTGGTTGAAGCTTGTAAGAATTGATCGCCATGTCCCACGCCTTAGATTAAATTAGAGCCTTCTTAACCCTGCACCATTTCAATTCAGTACTTTCTGGTTAGAATAGGAAACCCACGCTTCATTGATAAATCTGTCGAATTGTGGAAATCCCTTACTCTGCTGTTGAATAATTCCGTAAGTCACCTTGAAATACCAGCAAATCACATTGAGCCAACTGAGCCTATTCGCACCGAAAGAACCTTGGAGTTGAACGCATGAACTTTCTTGCAATCTTAGCATGCGGAATACTTTGATCAAGAGAGAGTAGGGTAGCCGTTGGCGACTTTATTCTGCGTTGGTGCGGTCACGAAAAACACAACAACAAGTCCTTCATCCAAACAGCCAGCATCTTTCATCTATGAAGCTCTCATACTGCATGTACAAAATAAAGGTGATCTGTCCAAGCTCAGATGTATAACTCACTGAAAAGTTGCAGAAATTGTGAGTACCCATGATTTGCAGAGGGTGTCGAGTAACTTGCGCATTTACTTGCAGGTGAGTTTTGGCAAGTTGCTGGCCAGAACTCACCGCCAATACTCAGCAAGTCTCTGCCAGAAATTCACCCATTTGCTTGCCAATGCCTAGTTTTGCTCAGTTAATGAATTTAAGTATTTTTTTTAACTGGCTAAGTTTTTCCACTGAGTTCCCAAGTCTTAGTCAAAATTGGGTCTGCCGAGTAACAATTTTTAAAACTATGCTCCCAAGTACTATCTAGGCTGAGATAAGTTTATTAATCTCAGCAAAAGTGATTAGAAAGTTTGTGATGGGTGTCCATAGACCGCTTACCATTACTTATATAATTTCTTCAACAAAGATGAAAAACTGAGGGAAATGGAAGAGTCTAACTCTTCTCATTCTTCAAAAAAAGAGTAAAGACAAATGCACACAAAAACAAATAAAAAATGTTATATATACAAAACCAAATATTCTAGAAAAGAAACCTATCTTATTACTAGATCAAAATGAAATTCAGGAATATTAGATAGTTTATAATTCATACATCACGCTTCAGTGAGGAAATGCTGCTTCTGCAGTGCTGGCAACGTTTTCTTATTACACTGATATGATAATGCTCCAAAGAAAACAAATTCTGATTTTTCTAAAACCATTTCAGGTTGTGGTCTTTTCCATAAATATTTGAAAGTCATTGTGGACCTGAGTGGTCTTAATGAACCAAAAACAAGATACTGCAATTTTTTATTTTATATATTTTTAGGGGTCATCTAGGAGTACCCATATTTGTGGCAATGCCCGTTTCTTTCACCTATTCCTCCCATATGGCATGGGACGTTTGTGAGACACCTCAGGCTCTAGGTTTGTGGGAATTGCACCCCATCCCCGAGATGCATCAGCTAACAATAAGCCTTTGCTGATGTCATTACTTGTATTTGCAGCAATAAATGCAATTTTTGATGCATTCTCTTTTGGGTGGATACAAAGCTTTTATAAGACTTGAGTTTGTAATTGTAATTGATAGAATGGTCTCATTCATGATTCATATTTTGCAAATACTAAAATATGCTTGATGTTTTAAAATTTTTGATGGAGATATTTAGTTTTTAGTTGATCATAGTTTGAAGTCTTTCTGCTTACTCATGTAACCTTGGTCTGGAGTTACATTTCTCCAAATTTTCTGATTGGAATTCCTATTGACATGTCTTTATTTTTGTCTTGCAATAGCATTGGCTTGGCATCCATTCCATGAGGAGTTATTTTTAAGTGGGAGCTCTGATGGATCCATTATACACTGGATTGTTGGGTAATGCCCAAGATTCAGATTTTCTGTTCTTTAACTGAAATCGAAAATATAGAAGTGGAAGTTTAAGATACTGTAGAACTGATTTGAAGATATGAAATGGTACGAGTTATAATAGATGGAGACTTAAATTGATGTCTTTTTCTGTTCCTTTTATAGCCAAAATCCAACAAGTTTAATGATGTGCTGGAGTTAATTGTAATTTAATAGAGACATTATTGGGAAATTATTATTTAAGAAATACAAGGGCATGCTTT
This sequence comes from Sequoia sempervirens, assembly GCA_007258455.2. Classification (NCBI taxonomy): domain Eukaryota; kingdom Viridiplantae; phylum Streptophyta; class Pinopsida; order Cupressales; family Cupressaceae; genus Sequoia; species Sequoia sempervirens. Next base: position 24,533 of record VDFB02350540.1, read on the forward strand.
GGAAAATACTAAACATGTTGACTCAAGCCATTATTGTCCATTTTTTTGACTTAACTTTTTTTTCCTTGGGTAGGCACGAAGTTCCTCAAGTTGAAGTACATAATGCACATGAAAGTGGTGTATTGGATCTTGCGTGGCATCCTATGGGTCATGTTCTCTGCAGGTATTTTATTTTTTTATTTTGGTAGTATGGCTGGATCGTGTGTTTCTCTTATGGTTCAACTTCAAATGATTCAGAAGGAACTTCATTGGCTCTTTGTTAATTTTGTAAAAGGCATCAGAAGGAATTGCATTGGCTCTTTGTTAATTTCGTAAAAGGCATTTATGGACTGTATATTCATTTACTTTATATGTTATTGACACATGTTGGTAGGCATCCAGCATAGTTACTAACACCCATTGAGAATAAAATTAGTCAGGGTTCCGGAGACCAATATGGAATTGGAGGTTGTTACCTTGAGGTTTCTAATACATGGCTCTGTTGTGCCAATATGGAAGTGGCAGGCATCATGACCATTCCAAACATTTAAATCCTATTTGTATAAACCTAACTCTCCTATGGTACCCTGTGCCATTATAGCATATTAAGGACTTCAGAACAAATGGTACTTTATCAGTGCTTGAGAACTTATAGCATCCTTCATTTGTTAATAACTGATAAATTTCCACAGGTCAGATTCAACCTGAGAAACACTTCAAGTTGGTCAAAAGAATTATGCAGCTCGAGGTGGCTGAAAATTGCCCAAATATTAGCTCAGAGATGAGTGGTGTGTGTGGAGAGAGAAGTTTTGCTTCATTGTTGCCTTTTGAGTTATTATTATTTAAAGTTTTTTGCCATGTGATATGGTTGTGATTTTGTTTGAACATCTGTTTCCTCTACTGACCTTACCTTATCTAGTTACCACCCAATAACCAAATTGAGATATCATATATATTAAACAAGGGGAGCACATATCTGGAACATCAGGGGTATGGAGTACCTGCTAATGTAGGTTGTGCTACATTAATCCTGATATTGTATGCAGCCATCTAAAGACGGAAATCTATTATGAATGGAATGCATAATCATGGATCTCTGGTAAGTAATTCGTTTGCCAGTTTGCAATGATAGGCTCATTGGCTTGAAATAATGTAAATTTGAGATTTGATTTGACCAGTTTCTCTAGTGTTTAAATTAATTCTGTTATGATCCAAACTGCAATCTGAAACTGAAAGTGAATATCAATATGAGTTGAAAAAAGACATTTTTTTAATTCTTTAAGACATGAGTCTGAAACTGTATAAAAAATTACACCAAATCTGAAAAGAAGTTAAATATAACTTTAATTTATTCCAAAGTCAAAATTTAGAATGGACTTCATAATTTATAAACTTTCAATGAATTTAATTTGACTTTAACTTTATATCCTTGCTTCTCTTATTACCAGAAAAAGTTGATTGGAACTGTTGCTCATTGTTGATTTTGTGAAGCTGTTGGTGGATAGTTTTTATTAGAACATAATATCATCAAAGGATAAATAAAATTCTATCACATTTTTGCTGATATCTATGAGGAGACCCCTATTAATGCTTACAATTCTGGTTGTGCATTGTTAAAAGCTATCAATTTTACTAAGTGTATGCATGCACACAACATGCATTGCAGTGGTTTGTTAAAAGCTTTCAATTTTATGATGTGCACACACACACAACAAACGTTGCAATGCATTGTTAAAGGCCATCAGTTTTATAAAGTATGTGCATCCACACATAAAAAGCATTGTAGTGTATTGTTAGTAGCTACCAGTTTTATAAAGTATGTGCATGCACACAAAAAATACATCATTGAAAAGAATATAGAATTATAGTGTTCCATATAGTCTTTGGTGTGGGGGGATGAGCTTTGGGGATGGCAAAAATTTCCTAAAATTTGGGATGACGTGGGAATTAAAATAATATATAAAAATTAAATTTGAAAAATTAATTACAAAGAATAGTAAAAGTTGTAATTTATCATTCATGTAAACAATGAGTAAAAGACATGGAAATTTATACAAAGTTGTATTGATGTGTGGTATTTTGCATTAGAGATAATGAACCTTAACATGTCTTCACCCCCATCTTGATTGGAGTTATACCATTGACCAAGACTTTATTGTTAGGATTTGTAGGATTGTCTTTGCAATGTAGGATGTCTCAATGTCAGTCATGCTGTAAA
>VDFB02350541.1:0-17632 GCA_007258455.2 Sequoia sempervirens
TTTAAATCCCTAATCAATGTGTTAAAATTTCAAACTTTTAATCTTACTCTTACTTATGTGCTTCTCCCTCAACTCCCTATTCCTCAAGTTGCCCAAGTCTCATTTCATACTTTGAAGTTTAATATGTTGAAGAATTAAAATGTATGGGATGATAATCAAACTAGCTTTCACTTAGATGTAGGTGTGGGTAGTTCCCTTGCTATATAAGCAACAAATAGTAAAAGGCTATTACAATGTAACCAAATGGACATATTTAGTACATACAATGAAAGTAGGTAGATATTCTAATTATAGTAGTGTATGAAAAGGAGGTTAAAAAAAAAAAAAACTTGAAGGGAAAATACGAAATTAGCATATTTTTTATTACAATAGAAAGGTGCACATTATACCATTTTTTTTTCAACTAAAACCTCGAAGGTAAAATAAGGCTAATTTCAATAAATATTGAAGATTAAGGCTAACTTAAAGAACATTTAATTTGTATTTCTAAGATAAAGTAGAGCATGTTATGCAAACATTATATAGGAAAAAGAAGCCAAGAAAATTACATTTCAATCCCTTGGAAACTCACCTTATGAAAAGTTTTCCAAATTTTGAATTAAAATTTTAAAATAATAGGGTTGAGATGGATGTGCTTGAGATTAATTTCATAACTATAGAAATAATCTAAGAGATGAGATTATTAAAATCAAGGTGGATAGAAAACTTACAATTATGAGTGAACTAATAGGCATAAAAATGTGTGATGAAAGCGAATTTGTCAAAGCATACATAAATAGATAATATGAGAGAAGAGTGTATAAACAAAATTTAAATAAATAAGGACATGGAGTAATGAATTTGGTACTATTTAACAATATTTTTTTAATTTATGCATGCATGTATGTATGTATGTATGTATGTATGTATGTACGCACATACATATACATATACATATATAAAAACACAGATATACATACATACATACATACATATATGCATACATGCATATGCATATATGCAATAAATTATATATATAATTTAAAAAAAAAATAAACACAAAATTAAATATAAATAACATGAAAATATTCAAAAACATAAATATAAATAATAAAATATAAAAATTATTAAATAAAACTTATAGTAAGAAACAATGAGTGGAAACATATACAAGCTAACAAACTAGGAAAATATAATTCAATGACATGGTATTATGTATGAATCTATTTATTGAAGAAAAAAAAATTATAAATTAATTATAACAGATTTTATTATTTCAAAGTATTAAAAAAGTTATAACAGTTTATTTGATAAATTTTTTAGTTGATTTTCATTTGTTAAATTTACTTACATTTGTGTGTATTATATTGAATTGTCAAAATTACATATAAATTAAAAGAAAAATTGTTGATCATGTATAATAATTATCTTTTAAATTATATTTTTTTATGTGTAAATATAATATCTTTTTTAGAAGGGGTGGAAGGTCTAGGTTGATTGGCTAAAACATCATGTTGCACACAAGAGATCATGAGACATGATGCTGCAATTTTTAAGAAGTCTAGCAGACTCCTGCAGTCTAAAAAAATACATAATTTTTTAATCTATTAAATTAATTTATTCAATATTTAATAATAAACAATATTATAAATTTTTAAACTCACATTAATAATAGTTTTACATTAAAATGTTGCAAATATGTTCAGTATTACATCCATTTCTCCTTTATAATACTTCAAGCAGTACTTGGTAATCTTTTCTTGTCGGATTAAAGAATTGGGGTTTTTTCCAGTGTACCATACCAGTTTATCTCTGTATGGTTTGTTCTTCCACATTCCTAAACTCTTGGAATGTTAAAACAGAAGAAGCAAATTATACAAGAGGACCGCCTCTCACATACTCTGTCACAGCCAACGCCACGAGGCCAATCATAGCCAAACGGCCGTTCCACATTTCCGCTGAGGATGAAAATATTGGCTGCGACTTGCTCTCCGCCGATATTCCCTTAAACATGGGCACCAACGACGCCACCGACAACATTACTGCGCTTAAAACAAACCACGACACGCCTCCACTGCTCAGCTGAGATATCAAATCTTCTCCGCTTCCCAACTCCACAGCAACCGCCGACACGAACCCAACCATGGCCAGCCTTCCATTAATAGTCTCTGGCGCTGGCCCGGAGAATGCGAACACGTCACCAAACTTCGTGCTAACCTGGACAAACCCAATAATGTATGGATTACAAAAGTCCACGTCATATGTCTTTTTTATACCGAGGAATTCGGGCATCTGAGAAAGACACTTGCCTTTTTTGGAGGGACTGGAGCCGCGAAGCTTCTGGTTGGAGTTGGTGTGGGCGTTGTCGAAGTAGAAGGAGGAGTAGTGTCGCTTGTTGGGGACGCCTCTTTCGGCTCCGAATCCGCCTGCAAAGATAAACAGATTGTTAAGAATTTACACTACAATTAGTAGGCAGTGAGCAGGAATCATGAAATTAGTAGGAAGAAATAGCAAACCTCTGCCATGCACTTGACTCGAAGGCTCTTCAGTGGCATTCTGTAAATGTTACCCATAGAACTTCTTTGGGTTGCTCCATAGTTGGGCAGTGCAGCAGATTTCAACATCATTGAAGCCATGGCTGCCATTAACAAGACTCTTGAGGAGTTCTCAAAGTATTCCAATATCGCTGAAAATGTATTGCTGAACGTCTTCGACTTAGATGCTCACATTCTGTTTGTTGTATCGTTATATAGAAGAGGATGGAATGTTTTGGGGTTATTCTGGACGGTGAGAATTGGGCCATGTCGAGTTAGCAATTTGGGTGGGTAAAAAGAGGAAGACGTGGTTAATTCATAACCCACACAAGTGTCAGATTGAATGTGGAGCGAGCGGAGAAATGCAACATTTCAAAATGAACTTTTTCGCATATTCTGGAATACTCCACTAAATCAATCTTGTGCTGTATTAACCATGACTCACATTGAAAGTCGTCGTCGTTTGGTCTTTGATCCAGCAAAACCACATGCTATATTCATGAAATGTGTTCTCTAGACTAATCAAGTAATATAAGTAACCAAAACATTAAAATTTGATATACTAAATATTTTATTAAAAAGTAAATATTGAGAAGGTTAATTATATTTAGCTTTCGAAAGATGAAGATTGAATATGTCTTTTTGATGTATTAAAATTTGAGTGTTTTAGGATTTAAACTAATGGAATTATATTTGTACATTGTTTTGAGATTTGAAGTCAATTTGGTTGTATTAGTAAGCTAGGATCATTTTTACATACATGGATGTAATCTCTATCCACAAAGAAATGATCTAATTGACTATGTGTAATTAATTCTTAATTTGTTGAAATCACTCTTCTTGTCTTGCTGTCTAGACTATTGGTATTTAGAAATAGCCTTAGAAGGCTACTATATCACAAGCAGACAAGATATCCTAAATTAACTCCTACAAAGGACTAGCTTTATACTTGTGTTAATGACCGAAGACATCACTCTTCAAGCAAGCATATGCCCTAGAGTGATTGTGTATATTTTGATTCCTTTAGGTATCTCAATTGAAGTGCTCCTTCAATGATATCAATATAATTGTTAGAATAATAAATTGGTGATGAGATAGAATCACATGAGCAAATTAAATCAAGTGAATATCTTTAAGTACATAGATATATCAATAAATCATGCAAACATGTATTTAGTCAACTTTTAACAAGAAGCAAATGGTCTTGAGTTAAATATATTTTGAATTTGAGTTTTAAACTTTTAGGGGTCAAATATATGGGTACAAGATTGGTTATGTGCATGAAAAATATACTTATTAGATGGAAATGGCTAAATTAAAGAGGATAAAAAACAATTGGGAATGGATGCATGAGTAGAAGTACCAAATGTATGATCAACACAAATGTATTGGAATGGGAATCGACATAGATGAGGTAGGGGATAACTATGCAATAGAATGTGTGTTGGCCCTAAATCTTGCTTTGCCCTATCTTGGCTTCCTATAGTTATTTTGTTCTTCTACATGTGTGGTTCAGTCATTTTGATTCATTGAGCTCAAAATATGCATTGGTATTGCCAAGGCCTTGCATCAAACTCCCTAATTTTTAGTGAAATCAAGGAACACTTTTATCTTTTGTCCTCTTCTCTACTTTGGTTTTCCATGTTGGTTTAAATAGGTGTTTCACCTAACTAGTTCATTAGTGTGTCCTATTTACATGTAAAGTTTACTTCTAGGTCCTATGAGGGAATCTTTCTAGAAGTTGTTAGGTGTCTATAGATCTTATATTATATTTTTACTTTTAATACATGTGTCCTAAGTCATTTAACATTATTTGTCTCATGACAAAATATTTAAGACACTTGTTGTGATCTTCTATAATCCTATGTCTCACTTTGTTTATATAACCAGGCGGTATCATGTGTAAATGAACATTGATACAATATTGATGAATTATATCATCATAACCTATCATTTGCATCATTTGATAAAATAGCTTTATTCTCTCATTGATGATATATCCTATTTTTTCATGAAATTCCTAGATCTTGGACAACTATAATCTTCAACCAAATCTTGCATGGTGTACAGTATTTTATACCAACTCCTAAAATTGTATCAGATCTTGTGGTATTTCTTATTGTTAGTCTTTTTAATAAGAGATATAGGTTTCAAATCTTGATGGATCTTGAAAATTTTAGTATTCTCTTCTCTTGCATCGAATAATGATCTATAGAATCAAAAATACTTTAAAAGAAATACCATATTTGGGGTTTCTTTTTATGACTTTGTATTGAAATTTCATTTTTTAGTTTGTTTTAATGCACCTCTAAGCTTACAATTGAGTTTAGAGGATCCAATAAAGTCATTTTTTCCTTTTGTTTCATCCAAATCGGATATTTGAGGAAAAATCTATTAGGATTTGAAGAGGGAGGTTTGTTTTCAGATCTAGCAGCAAGTTGTCATTTTAGAGTACTTTGGATCAGATCTAACCCCACCATTACAATTCTTCATTTTAGGCATAAAAAGAAATTGGTATTTTTTTTATTTTCAATTGACTATCTTAAATTTGATTTCCAAATGATCATCATCAAATACTATATTAAATTTGATGATCAAATGATCATCATAATTACAATCTTACATTTGATAGTCAACTTTAAAGCATTCTAAATTGACACCCTATTTTTCCTATAACTTTAGTAATAATAATAATTTACCAATTTTGGTGGCAGATCAATAAAATACATTTAATTCCTTGACATCCCTATAAATCTTGCCCAAAAAGTGTCGAACAAAGTCACCAAGGATGTTGTTGTCCAAAAGGAAAAAAAATTGAATGTTCTAAATTTCAATTGGCAGGCTTTTATGATTTGAAAAAGTCCCTAGGTAGGCCCCTACCCATAAGGATTGATTAAATGCATATTTAAGCATGTTCTCCTCTCATTTTGAGCATGAAAGGAGGCAATTTATGAATGGGATAAAAAGAAAAGATTCTAAGATCAATCAATGGTAGGCAAGAGGAAATATTATCAAGATTACTGCAACACTTCATCATTCAAGCATCATGTCACATGTTATGTGAGTTCATGTTCATGTTTGTATGTATTTTGTTTATGTGTACTAACACTTGTAGGTCTTCAAATCAAATGAAGCCAAATTACGATCAATCCTTGAGATGTGCATGACTTCAGTCCTTCAAGGAAATTAGATTTGAGTGGTGACTTACAATCCATTGTTGATACAACCATCACAACAAAATGATCAGATACAATAATTGCAACTCCTGATACATCCTTCATTGGAAATTACCATCCTCCCCCCCATCGTGATTAATCTAGATGATAATGATGATGAGGAGATCTCTAAAATAGATGAAGAGGTGCATAATGATCTAAATTTTTTATTTTCCTGTTCCATGAGCTTAAATGATAAATTTCCTTCACCAAGTGAGGAACCTAGTACTTCCCCTAGTTCGACACTTGCAATTCTTCCTTTGGATAGTCAACCGCCCTCACAATAAACTAAGCATGATGGGGAGGTGGATGAACTGTTAGATGGTTGACTTACATTTTCCTTACTACCCTTTTTACATTTTCCTTTTTTTTTCTATTTCTTTTCTTTGATGTGATTTTATGTGTGTATTGTGTTCCCCAGTAATGTGCATTTGAGTTCTCCTCTCTTTGTGCACTTCCTCTAGTTGTACCTCCATTATTCTATATGTTGTCAATTGATTTTTCCATTTTCCTTTTGTTTTATGTTTTCCTTTTTGGGATGATGCAAAGTGTAGAGACACCCTATGTTTCTTCCATGTTGACCCAAAAGGTTCTTTCCTTTATTTCACTTTTGTTCTGTGTTTTCCTTTTGGGGATGACGCAAAGCGTAGAGACGTCATATGTCTCTTCCATGTTGACCCAAAAGGTCCTTTCCTTTTATTTCATTTTTATTTTGAGTTTTCCTTTTGGGGATGATGCAAAGTGTTGAGATGCCCTATGTCTCTTCCATGTTGACCCAAAAGGTCTTTTCGTTTTATTTATTTTTTGTTTTGTGTTTTCCTTTTTGGGATGGAAAAAAGCATTGAGAAGTCCTATGTCTCTTCCATGTTGACCCAATTGGTCCCTTTTATTTTTTTCTATTTCGTTTTATTTTTTCTTCTATTTCTCCTTTTGTGGATGATGCAAAGTTTTGAGACTGCAATGTCTCTTCCATGTTGACCCAAAACAAACATTTTTTTTTTCACTCTCTTTTTGTCATTCTTCTAGTTCTATGTATTCAGGGAATGATGGCAGTTCCAAGCTCTTTAATCAAAACATTCTAGCAATGAACATACTAACCCAAAATCCATAGATCCCTTATGTGTTTCGTGTGTTCCTTTTTGGGGGCAACCCCTCTTTCTGTTGTTCCTTTCTCCTTCACATGACACAACCTTACTTGGAAATGTATGAATTGGCATAGGGGCTTTCCAAGTTTTCTCTCATGTCTTATTTACTTTTTTCATTTTTCATTTACTACTTTAAAGTAATTGCTCACAAAACAGTGTGCAGTAATTCCTTTAAAGTTGGGGCATACATTAGCACTATTCATTTTGCATTTTTCTTTATCTTTGTTCTTAGTGAAACCTTGTCACTTCATATGACACATTTGTCACTTTGTGGATGAAATTGGGTGTGATTTCCTTCATAAGTTTGATATATCTTATCATATTACATTCCTTTTAGTGGCATGATGCAACTCACTACATCCCATAAATTGTGACTATTCTATTCTTTGATTGGTCCTCTCTTGGAGACATTAGACACAATGGTTCCTAAGTGATAGACCTTGCATGAACATAATAGGACTCATTTGGACATTTCTTTTACACTTTACAATTTTTCATTTCCATGGCCACTTTTCATAATGCAACTTGCATGCCTATGGTACCATCCTGTTTGTTCATGATTTTTAAGCATATGAATCTTTGCTTGTCTCATGAAGCATAAACTGACATTTTCGTTTGTGGCACCTTATTAAAGTTATCAGGAGGTATAACTTTGGTATGGTTGAGTGAGAAGCCCATTATGTGGTACGAATTTACCCATAGCCACCTATGTGTTTGTGAGTACATACCACCTAAGCGTATGTTTCTCACCTTTTGGGCCTTCTCACCTGGTGGACAGCCATGAGTTTTGTCACCCCAAAGTGAGTATGCATTTTAGTTTTTGGAAAAACAACCTAGATTTTATTCACAACTAGCTAAACAAACAATTGAAGCTTGATTCAAATTTTCCTTTTCATCTTCCCTTTCCTTTTGTCTTTCACTTGTGTTTTCCTTTGTTCTTATGTTTTGTTTTCCATGGGATCTACATCCTGAGGGATTGATCATCCCTCTTGATCATTGTTATCCCATCTTGCTAGCATAGTTTCATTTGGATCCTCTCACTAAAGTGGGGGCTAAATATACCATAGAAAAATGGATCATTCACATTTTCATGGTTATTTAGGTATTTTTCCTATTATGCAATGTAGGATGTTATTATGCTTAAATGAGATGGAATAAATGCAATTAAGTCAACTAAATGACTAATTATGAATGAAAAACCTAAGATTGATGCTATGTTGGAAAACACAATGTGATATGCAAATAATGAGTAAATAATGAATAAATGCAAAACAAAAAGAAATGAGTTGAATCAGTGTGCACCTAGAGTTTTGATGAGGATTCTAGAATGCTATGGATGCTATCTAGAATTACAAAAATTTCCTAGTGCGACTCATTCACCCAGGGTGGCGAATTAGTCCTGCTTCTGATGAAAACTATCGGGATCCAGGGAATATGACAAAACTTAGATTTATAGTCTTAAGGTGGGACTCATTCACCACTGGTGGTGAATTAGTCCTCTCCCAAAATTTTTAGAAATCAGGAGACAACTCTATAACACCATATCTAAGAATGTTTCTTTGTCGAGTTGTTGAAGTCAATTCTACAGGAAACGAACATAATACCTTCTCCAAGCATGAAATGTGGTTGATTTGACTTGAAACAACTTGTTGACTTTCTGACCACTTTTCAACACCTAAATACTTGTTAAATCTACACACAAAAGTCTGCAAACACACATGCAAGAGGGGAAAAGTGGATAAGGGTTAGAAAATAGGGGTTTTCCTTGGTCAAACCCCACTTTGGTATTCAAAACCTTAATGAAATAATGAAATGAAAGAGAATGATAAAAAAGTAACATGCAAATGTTATAAACTTACCAAACCCTTGTCGAATAAAATATGAAGATGTGTCAATGGATGCTTCAAAATGCTTTCAATGAATGCTTGATTAGGTAATGTAAAGAGCTTGAATACTTGAGTGAATGAAAATATTGCTTGGATGTGATGTGTGATTGTAGGAGATGTAAAATAGTTTGAATTTGAAGCCAAGGGGGACTCATTCACCACCCATGGTGAATGGGTCCCAAGTAGGACTTGAAAATGGGTGTTTGGAATTAAGTCACATTTAATGTTATTTGTTAGGTTTACATTAAAAAATACACTTAACTAAAGCTTACAAGGGAATAAAGGGGTCAAATAATGCATAAGAAAGGTATAAATAGTGAAATTATGCCTAGAAAAGCATGAAATATTGTTACAAGACTTTACAAAACTTCAAAATAGGACTTGTTTTGTGTTAAAAAGTTGATTTTTAGGTGAATTGTATTGAATAGAGTCTAGAAGAGTGTAGAAATGTTTTATAACACTTCACAACACCTTCACAAGATGTCATTATTTGAATTTTAGTACATAAATATGCATGTTAAAGCCACATTTCAACATAAAATTAGAGGAAAATAGGCCAAACATCATGAAATGAGACCTAAAAGGCCATGAAATTGACAAGGGGTCATTTCTCTATGGCATATTTAGCCCCCAGTTTAGTGAGAGGATGAACTTGCTTCAAACTCACACTAAAGTAGCCATGCACATCGAGAGGAGGATTCAAATGCACTTACTTTAGCATGGAAGAATGAAAACAATCAAGAGGGATGATCAAGCACTCAGGATGAAGATCCCATGGAAAACTAAGCATAAGAAAAAAGGAACACGCAAGTGTTGAAATGATAGAATTAAATGAAGCTTTGATTAGCTATCCCACTAGTTGTGGATTAGATCTAGGTTGGTTGTTTGAAAGAGAAGAGAATGTATCCTCACTCTGGGATGACATAACTCTTGTTGGTCTGCCGAGTGAGAAGGCCCAAAAGGTTAGATACATATGCTAGTTGGTATGCACTCACAAATACAAAGGTGGATATGGGGAAAGTTGTGTCGTTGAATGGGCTTCTTGCTCAACCATATCAAAGTCATACCTCCTGATGAATTTAACAAGGAACCACAAGGGAAATTGTTGGTTTGTTCTTCATGAGGCCAACAAAGCTTTGTATGCTTAGAACCCATGAACAAAAAGGAAGGGTACCACAGGCATGCAAGTTGCATTATGCATTTTGGAAAAATGCAAAAATGTAAAATGTAAAATATGTTCAAAGGAGTCTTGTTAAGTTCATGCAAAGCCTACCACTTAGGGAAAATTGTTTCTAATGTCTCCAAGATAGGATTGATCAAAGAATAAAATATTCACAATTTAGGGGATGTAGTGTATCACTTCAGGCCATTAAGAGGAATGTAATATGCTAAGATATATCACACTTATGAAGGACATCATACCCAATTTCATCCACAAAGTAACAAACACATCGTATGAAATGACACGGTTGCACTAAGAACCAAAAATGCAAAATGAAATACTAGTATTGTATGCCCCTCACTTTAAAGGAATTGCTACACATCATTATGTGAGCAATTACTTTAAAGTAGTGAAGGAAAGAAAAAAAATAAGACATGAAAGCCAACTTGGAAAGCTCTTATCCCAAGTCATATGTTTCGAAGTAAGGTTGCATCATGTAATCAAAAGAAAAGGAGGTTTCCTCCCATAAAAGAATACACCAAAAACATAAGGGATCAATGGATTTGGGGTCAGTATGTTCATTGCTACAATGTTTTGTAAGGATCTTGGAATTTTCATCATTCCCCAAAAGACATGGAATTGGAAGAACGACACAAAAGAGGGAAAAAAAGGAAAAAAAGTCCATTTTGGGTCAACATGGAAGAGACATTGCAATCTCAACGCTTTGCATCATCCCCAAAAGGAAAAAACAAGAAAAAGGAAAATGAAAACGAAAACGAAAAAGAAAAAGCTTTTGGGTCAACATAAAGGAGAAATTTTGGTCTCAATGCCTTGCATCATCCCCAAAAGGATAAAAGGGAAAAGGGACCGATTGGGTCAACATGGAAGAGACATAGGGTGTCTCTACAGTTTCTATCATCCTGAAAAGATAAACACAAAAAAAAAAAGAAAAAGATAAAGACCTTTTGGTTCAACATGGAAGACACATAGGGCATATTTAGGATTTGTGTCATCCCCAAAAGGAAAAAAACAAAAAAAAAAGAATAAGATAATGTATGACATATAGAAGAAAAGAGGTACAAATAGAAGAAGTGTATGATGAGAGAGAAAAAATAAAACACATAATACAAGGGAACATGATACACAGATGCAATCAAGATAAAATAAAAATTGAAAGGAAAATAAATTCAAAAAGGCTAGTAAGGAGAATGCAAGTCAACCATATAACAAGTCATCTGCCTCCCAATCATGTTCAATATATTTCGAGGGTGGTTGACTATCCAAAGGAAGAATTGCAAGTGCCAAACTAGGAGACATACCAAGTTCCTCACTTGGTTTAGAATATTTATCATTTAAGCTCATGTGGTAGATAAGAATAAAGAGTTTAAATTGCTATGCACTTCTTCATCTATTTTTGCAATCTTTGCATCATCATCGTCATCAAGATAGATTATGATAGGAGGACAAAGGATGATTTCTAAGGAAGGATGTATTAAAGTTGCGGCTATTGGATTTGTTCATTTTGTTGTGAGGGTTGGACAGTTCTATCTTGTGGCTGGTCAAGAAAAAGAGGGTGGTCATCTATTGCTTCGTTCAAAGGTGGAGGTTGGTTTTTGTGATCTTCCATCCGAGATTGACGAGAAAGGAGATGATGATGATTCCTATGCTCTTGAGCACTGTGATTTTGTTTAATTTTGTTTTGAAGTTGTCGAGGTGTAAGAGTGGGTTGATTCATCATAGGTTCCTTGTCTTCTTGAGGGGGAATAATGGAAGAAACAGAAGAGGATGGGCCAATCACTTTCTCTTTATCTTTATATACTTGTTTAACACGGGGAGGTATGATAGGATTGGCTTCACTTTCTCTAGGTCGTTTAAACGATGGCAGTGAAGTGTCTAAGGGTGGTTGTTCATGAGGTTGTATGATTTTCTTAATGTTAGAATCAAGTTGAAGCATGGTTTCATCCAAGATAGGTGGGGTGGAAGCTGACAGGGACATGTTATGTAGAGACAATTTGGCTATGCATTTGGCTTTCAATTTTTGATAGGTTATGAAAAATAAATCTTTACGGGGGGTGATGGGTTCCATAGGTGCAGGTCAAAAGGATTCTAAAGAAAAATTACCTTTAGATGATAATGGATGAAAGCCACTATGGTGTATAGTAAATATTTCATTGTCATGTGGAAGCTTCAAACATTTTTGAACTACTGAAGGGACTGCTTTTATTGAGTGAAGCCATGGGTGGCCTAGCCGTAAACAAAATTCATCTGATTGTGGAATAATTGAAAATGTTGCTTCCAAATTTTTGGGTCCTATTTTTAAGGAGAGTACAATTGATCTGATCATAGGGTACAAAAAACTAGTATGTGTTTTAATCCATTCAGTTGGTTTATTATAGTCATCTTGATATACATCGTGTAAAACTAGAAATTCTTTCATGATCACATTCTCACCACATGAGGGATCTATTAATATCCTATTGGTGTGCTTATCATAGATTATGTCAGCTATGTAAAGAGAACCATGAGGAGGTTTTTCAAGTATATCTTTAGAAGAAAAAGCGATATCAAGAGTTTTGTCAGTTGGGCCCTTACGAGGGATAACATCTATCACACCCACAAGTTCATCCATTGGATTAACTTGGGTAACACTTGGAGTTATATCATGTTGTTCCCTATTTGTATCAATGTTCATTACATCATTGTTTGAAGGTTCACTAGACTTGACAAATGAAACATTATGTTTAGGCAGGGGATTGGTAAATATTTGTAAATTTTGATTAGGGGGTGCAACAAACTTATTTCCTTGATCATTAACACTCACAATGGACAAACAACCCAAATCAATAAGGTCTTGAACTAAGTGTTTGAGATGCTTACATTGTTCAGTTTCATGGCCATTTTGATGATGAAAATGGCAATAAGAATTAGGTTTAAAGGTGGGTGGTAAAGGTTTGGTGGTATCAAGTGGTTTGATGGTAGGAAAGTGATCATTTATTGCTGAAGCAATTGGTTCATTGTATTATGAAGGGTATCAGGTAAGGGAGTAAATTGTCTCTTCGAGTCCCCATAGGTATAAGGCACTGTTGCTTTAATAGATGTCACTTGACTTGGAATAGGTGGGTTTGCTTATAGTTGAGGAGCTGGATTGAACTATAAAAATACTATGTTTGGTTTGCAAAATTTTTGTGTGTTGTTTTGATTGTTGTGTTCAAGCTTCTCAATTCGGTTAGAAGTTGATTTTGAATCATGACTTGAAACTGAGTTATTATATTCACATAGGGATGTGCATAAGTGCATGAACAAATGGAATTTCATCATAGTTAACTTCTCCTAAAGGTTGGTGAGTAATTTTTTGATAAACATCTTTTACAGATGTGAATCAGGAATTTTGACATCCACTTGAGCATACAATGACTGATAACGTGAAATAAAATTAGTGACTTTCTCATCAACATTTTTTCTATAGGGCATCAAGTTAGCCATTATCTTTTTAGTAGTCATATGAAATTGGAAGTGACTTACGAAGGCATCCACAAGCTCATTAAATGATCAGATGGAATGATTGGGAAAGTTGGAAAACCACTCCAATATAGTATATTTTAGGGTCCTAGGAAAAAATTTAGCTAAGAGTTTATCATCAAGGACAAAATCATTGCATAAATCTGTATAAGCATTGACATGGTTAATAGGGTCTCCTTTACCTACATATTTCTCAAACCTAGGAATTTATATCCCTTATGGAATATGTGTGTGTAATATTTCTAAGGAAAAGGGGCTACTACAAACATGATATGTGGGTGGAGCGGTTTGACCTTAGCTAATGGTGGAAATTTTTTGTTGCATGGATGAAACACTATTAAGGAGTTGTGTAATGATAGGATCAAAGGAGGTGGTTTGAGGTGGAAGAGAAAAGGGTGATGTCCTCGAGTGTATGTAATGTGAGGGGAAGTGAAAGGAACACTAAGAGGGGTCAAGGTAGTGGAGGGGACTTGCAATTCCATAAGAGAACTAGGAATGATAATTGGAATTGTGAAAGAAGGAAACACGTGACTAACTTGTTGCATAGTTGTTGTAACATGAGGAGTGGTATAAGTTGGTATGGATGTTATGGTTAAGGGGGGAGAATGTGAGGTCCTCCTTGGCTTACATGAATGTTTTCTGATTGAGAATTAGAAGAAGCATGCTTATTGTAAATCTCAACAATTCTTTTCATAACTTGTAAACCATCATCACTTTCAATCAAACGATGGAGGTTTTCTATGGCTAGTATGGCAGTGGTGAAAATGTTTTCAAGGGACAAGTCTTGTTGTAAGTGTGCAAAATCCTCATGAATATTAATGATCTTTTCTTACGAGATGGATTTTTTTTGTATTTCAACATTCATTAGATGGAAAGGTGAAGACATATAAGTGGTATTGTCCATGCCTAATGCACCATTGTCCATATTATGAGTAGGAGCTCTTGAGATCCAAAGATCCACAATGAAAGTGCTATCATGGGAGGCCATGAGTCTAGAACTTTGGATCACTAAAGTATTATCAATGGGGCACCAAACACTCATACAAGTACCACAAAAGATGGGGTGAATGAAAATGCAAGGTTCTAGGAGTGCTAAATGCAAATAACAGAAATTATACTAATTGTAACAAATGAGTAACTACAAAAAATAGAAATGTAGAAAAATCCCAGAAAATGTTTGAAAATGTTGTTTAAAAAGTGGAGGTGGACTGATACACCCAGGGTGGCGAATGAGTCCCAGTATGAGATTTTTTTGTATTTTTTAGAAAATTTAATGCGATTTTAATGTTTTTTCAAATGCCAATGATGGATGCAGATGCAAATTTTTAGTCTTTTCATTGATATGCAGTGAAAAAATGAACTCTAAATGAGTCTTTCACTAATGCAAACTAAGAATCCCTAGGATACAAAAACAAAATAATACCCTAATTGAATGTTGATGAAAATGAAGCTTAAGATGTAAGATACAATGAAAATTAGAAATTTAAAGTGTTCAAATTGCAAGTTCACCAAAATTAACTATCAATTTTTGGGACCCCACAAGACTTTCTAGCTCTTCTAGGGTTTTTCAACTAAAAGGAGAGAGGTAGGCCAAAATGCTAGCTAGGTTCATTCAAATTATGCAATGTAGGATGTTATTATGCTTAAATGAGATGAAGTAAATGCAATTATGTGATCTAAATGGCTGATTATGAATGAAAAACCTAAGATTTATGCTATGTTGGAAAACACAATGTGATATGAAAAAAATGAGTAAAGAATGAATAAATGCATAGCAGAAAGAAATGAGTTAAATTAGTGTGCACCTGGAGGTTTGATGATGATTTTGGAATGTTTTGGATGTTTCCTAGAATTACAAAAATTTACCAGTGGGACTCATTCACCCAGGGTGGCAAATCAGTCCTACTTCTGATGAAAACTATCGAGAACCAGTTTCTAATTGTCAGGATCTAGAATTTGGCAAAACTTAGATTTCCCACCCTACAGTGGGACTCATTAACCACTGGTGGAAAATGATTCCCCTCCAAAAATTTTGAGAAATCAGGAAACAACTCTACAACACCAAATATGAGAATTTTTTCTAATCTGGTTGTTGAAGTCAATTGTATAGGAAACAAACATAATATCTTCTCCAAGCTTGAAATGTGGTTGATTTGACTTGAAACACCATATTGACTTTTTGACCACTTTTCAACACCTAAATACTTGTTAATTTTTCACACAAAAGTATGCAAACAAACATGCAAGAGGGGGAAAATGGTTGAGAGTTAGCAAATAAGGGTTTTCCTTTGTCAAACCCCACTTTGGTAATCAAACCCTTAATGAAATAATGAAATGAAAGAGAATGATAAATAAATAACATGCAAATGCTATAAACTTACCAAACCCTTGTTGAATAAAATCTAAAGATATGTCAAAGGATTCTTCAAAATGCTTGATGAATGCTTGATTAGGTGATGTAAAGAGCTTGAATGCTTGAGTGAATGAAAATATTGTTTGGATGTGATGTGTGATTGTAGGAGATGTAAAATGAGGTGAAAATCACTTATTTATACAATCATGTGCATTAGTAATCTATTGATTGCTCTTCATAGGCCGACATCAAGTGATTTGAATAAAAACCCAAAAGAAAATTTAAAATATTTTGAATTTGGAGCCAAGGGGGACTCATTCACCACCCATGGTGAACGGGTTCCACCTAGGACCTAAAAATTGGTGTTGGGAATTAAGTCACATTTAATGTTA
Organism: Sequoia sempervirens; assembly: GCA_007258455.2. Classification (NCBI taxonomy): domain Eukaryota; kingdom Viridiplantae; phylum Streptophyta; class Pinopsida; order Cupressales; family Cupressaceae; genus Sequoia; species Sequoia sempervirens. The sequence continues at coordinate 16,186 of VDFB02350541.1, forward strand.
TTTGTCAGGTTTACATTAAAAAATACACTTAATTAAAGTTTACAAGGGCATAAAAGGGTCAAATAAAGCATAAGAAAGGTGTAAATAGTGAAATTATGCCTAGAAAAGCATGAAATCATGTTACAAGACTTTACAACACTTCAAAATAGGACATGTTTAGTGATGAAAAGGTGATTTTTAGGTGAATTGTATTGAATAGACTCTAGAAGAGTGTATAATTTTTTTACAACACTTCACAACACCTTCACAAGACATCATTATTTGAATTTTAGTACATAAATATGCATGTTCAAGCCACATTTCAACATAAAACTGAATGGTTTTGTACCTAGAAGGAAAATATTAGACTCAATAGTCACTGTCCATGACAATATCCATTCACTTGTGGAATCTAAAATTGAAGGGTTTCTTCTTAAGCTAGATATATCCAAAGCTTATGACTATGTTGACTGGAATTTTTTATTTAAAATTCTTAGGGTGTTCAGTTTTAGCAGCAGAGGCATTCAGTTGGTGAATCAGTTGGTTACTATGGTCTCCACCTCTATTATTGTGAATGGGCCACCTTCCAGATTCTTTCAAAATTCAAGAGGCCTAAGACAGGGTGATCCCATCTCTCCTATTCTGTTCACAATTATGGCTGAGAGCATAGGAAGGAATCTTAAAAGTTTCATTGAACAAAGGTCTCTTGTTGGTCTTTATCCTTCATCTACTAATTTTATTTGTTCTCACCAAAAATTTGTTGATGACACTATGTTGATGGGAAGATTTATGGTGAATGAGGCTAAGAATTTGAAAAAAACATTGGACGTGTATGAGAAGGTGATTGGGCAGATGGTCAACAAATATAAGAGCTCCCTTTTTCTCTTCAATACCCTTGAGCATAGATAGGTCAAGATTTCAAGAATCCTTGGTTGCAGGTGGAATCCTTACCCTCTACTTATCTTGAACTAGCATTATGTCTTAAACGTCTGGATTCCTTTTGGTGTTTGTTGGTTGACGGGTTTAGAAAGAAGTTGGCGGGATGGAAAGGAGCTCTTTTGAGCCAAGCTAGAAAAATTCAACTTCTTAAATCTTCTCTTTAGAATCTCCCGGTTTATACTTTAATCCTTTTCAAAATTCTTGCTAAATATGTTGAGGCCATTGAAAAGATCCAAAAAAAATTTCTTTGGTCTAGTGTGGAGGAAAGAAAGAGGATGCCTCTTATAGGGGGGTATGTGCATGATCATGATGGGCCAAAAAGTGGCAATATGATGGGTATGTGGCTGACGACTATTTTTTTACCCAAAATTGATGAAATGAAAAAGGTTTTTAAAGGAGATTCTCATCTTTCCACAAAAATAAATTATGTTTTACTTTTAATTTAATAAGTAATTATTATTCATTTTCTATTCAAATTATGGCTAAAGTCTTGATTGATAGGCTGATTGAAAAAAATCTATATCTTTCA
>VDFB02350542.1:0-32136 GCA_007258455.2 Sequoia sempervirens
TTTTACATTACTAGAGAGGTGAATGAATTGAAGGAGAGACATGCTACAGAGATGAGACAAATGAAGGGGATGATTTTTTCCTTATAAATAAGTATGAAAAGAGGAATGTTTAATGGAGACTTGAGTGATCGAGAAGAAGGAAAAAGTGGGGAGGAAAATTCCCAAGGAGGGTTCGACGAAGAGATGGATCATGATGACTTGAGGATGGAAAAGTTGTTGAAGGTAGTCAAGGGAGGAGGCCCTAAGATAAAGATGGATTTACAACAATTTACTACTCCTAAGGTGCAACAAAATGATGTGGCAACCCAAATTAAAGTTGTAACTCTGTTCCATCATATGCCTCACGACCCTTCCTTTAATCTTTCTTGGGAAGGCCATGGATTCATGCAATGAATGGGGTTCCTTCTACCCTTCATCATAAAATGAATTATGTTTATGAAAAAAAATTTACACACTCAAGGCTAATCCTAATCATCACAGGTATTTATAGATTTTCATGTGTAAACTAACCCTCCTAATGAGTGTTTGAGATGGTTTCATTTGCAGATATTTAGGTACTTTAGTTTGGCACTAGAAGGAGGGAACACATTCCATACTTACATTTTGGTTTCTTATGAGCTGCTATCTTGGTTTTTTTTCAATACACATTGACTTGTTAATTCATCTTCGTGTTCAATGCTTTGTTGATGTCTTTACATTTCTTGTTTTATATTTGGCACTCACCAATTCCTGCTTGCATCTATAGATTTGGTGTTTCTATGCTGTAAGGTTTAATAAATTACTCTTGAGCAGTTAAAACACTAATAAAGTTCCCAAACACATTGATTTCATCAAGAATGCAATTGTATACCACAACACTTTATTTTAACATTTCCTTTTGCTCACAATTTTTTACTGTGATCAATGTTTTCTTGCATGAATTTGCACTATTTACTATTTGGTTGAGCTTTACACATCTCCATGAGTCAATATGTCCCATTAAATTGCATCTTTTTCGGGCATGTAGTCCAATAGTCAGTGTGTCTTATATGAAATATTCAATCTAATGTGTGCAACCTTGTAAAGCGCCTCTTTTAGTGTACAAAAAATACTATCAAAGGTCATGGAATTTGTCTTTTATATCAGTGTACACTTTGTGAATCTTCAATCTGATGCATGCAGCCTTGTAAGGCGCCTCTTTTAGTGTATGAAAATGCTATCAAAGGTTGAGAAATCTATCTTTTATACCAAATGAACCACATTTGTTGCAGAATCTTGAAAACCAATTTCCTACACCTTCTTTATGCCTACTAATTTTGCCTCATAGCCCGCATGCTCTGTCTTTATTCTTGCGTATATGCCAAAGTCTTTCCAACTTATAACGTTTGGCAAAATATCATAAGGCTTTAATGTTGTCATGCTTTGTATTTTTTTTACTATTATGCACTGTAATTCTATCATTGGTCGAGCCAGGTCTGCGTACAAATAGGATCTTTAGAATGGTGTATACCATGTTAGCATATAAGTCTTCTGATTGTGCAGTAATGAGGCAACAGTCTTATGAGCTCTGGCAACTTTGGTCAGTCGTATGTTTCCTTTGAAAGATTAAGATGAGAATTTAATGAACTATTAAAAAGTCTAGCTACAATCTGTGCGTATGGCAAAGATCAATGAAAAAGAAATAAACAATAATGCTCAGCTACGCCACATCGCAAGATCACCACAAGTTTCAAAAAAAAAATGTTGCCTCATAAATGGTTCATTTTGGTTATTTACTAATCTTGATCATTGTTGCTTTTACTTATTATCTTCGCCTCACAACAGTTCTTTTGAAAGAGAAGAATATAGGTGTCTATACAAAGAAAAAGTGATGCAACTTGTGGTCATTCAAGAATGGATGCCTCACTGGCATTAATGATTGTGAAATAATGGGAGTAACCTAGAGTTCAGATTTTAGTGCAATCACATGTATCTGCCTAGGCACGAGTCCCATTAGATTGGTAGTGTTTTTAAGCTGATCACTAAAAATATGTAAACAAAGCAAGCTTAAAGGATTTAGGTAGAATTCATAATAGGCCTAGCAACTTGCTCAAAAGTGGACATAGTTTAGAGAATGAGGTAATGTGGCGTATTCTAGGAGACTTTGAATATGTTAAAATTCAAGTTCTTTTTTTTGTCAAAAGACATATGCACACATCATCCATGTATCACTTTCACTCCTTGTTGCTTTCTTTGTGGAAATCTTCAGCTAGGCATGGTATCATTTTAAGCCAAATATTGAAAAGTGCAAACATCCTTTTGGAGTAATAAGCCCATTTATGACTTTTGAGTTAGTTTCCTTTTGGGGATTTTTTTTTTCTAATCAAGGCTTGTCTTAAAAAGTTAATAGCAAATGGGATTTTTTATTTCTTAAGTGTAAAATCATTGGTTCTTTTCAAAGAATTTTTTTTCTATTATTTAAAAGGCTAATGTTTAAAATCCATATTGATCAAACAAACTTGACTCTTATATAATTGTGTCCAACATTCAGTGTGCGTACACTCTGTGAATCTTCAATCTGATGCATGTAGCCTTGTAAGGTGCCTCTTTTAGTGTATGAAAATGCTATCAAAGGTTGAGAAATCTGTCTTTTATACCAAATGAACCACATTTGTTGGAGAATCTTGAAAACCAATTTCCTACGCCTTCTTTATGCCTGCTAATTCCACCTCACAGTCTGCATGCTCTGTCTTTATTCTTGCGTATATGCCAAAGTCTTTCCAACTTATAACGTCTGGCAAAATATCACAAGGCTTTAACACTATCATGCTTTTTCTTTTTTTTACTATTATGCGCTGGAATTCTATCATTGGTCGAGCTAGGTCTGCGCACAAATAGGAGCTTTAGAATAGTGTATACCATGTTAGCATATAAGTCTTCTGATTGTGTAGTAATGAGGCGGTAGTATTCTGAGCTCTGGCAACTTTGGTTAGTCGTATGTTTCCTTTGAAAGATTTAAGATGAGAATTTAATGAACTATTAAAAAGTCTAGCTACAATATGTGCATATGGAAAAGATCAACAAAAAATCAATAAACAATAATTCTCAGCTACGCCGTATCACATGATCACCACAAGATTTAAAAAAAAAGAAATGCTGCCTCATAAATGCTTCATTTTGGTTATTTACTAATCTTGAACATTGTTGTTTTTACTTATTATCTTCGCCTCACAACAGTTCTTTCAAAAGAGAAAAATATAGGTGTCTATACAAAGAAAAAGTGATGCAACTGGTCATTCAAGAATGGATGCCTCACTGACATTAATGATTTTTGATTTGTACTCCAAGGTTCAATTGAGGTTTGGTGAGTTGTAAAATTCCATTTTTTTCATTCATCATTCCTTTATGCATTGTTCTATTCCAAGGTTTAATTACCAAAATTGGGTTTGAGCAAGGAAAAACCCTATTCTCTAACAAAAAAAAAATTATCTGCTTTGATGAGTGATTATAGATTTTAGGTTGAAGATCATTTGGAGAGAAAAATTTGCAAAGTTGTCAAAGTTGTTACCTTTCTTGCAAAATCACAAAAAATTGAGCTACAAAATTTATTTCTAGTTTATTTATAGTCTCTGAATACGATCTGGGAGTGCAGACATTGAGGAACAAAACCCAAAAAATCATTTTTCTAGAGCCCTAGCTAGGACCTGTTTGCCACTAGGAAAATGAGTCCCGATTGAGGCTCGAAAAAACACTTTTTGCAACAAGTACACAATGTTCACCCCTTCTAAACTCTCCCTAAAGTCTATAGGTTTCATTAGTATTATGATTTAGCTTCTAAATGAACTTTATAGCTTATAATTTGGAAATTATTTGCTATGTTAAATCTTTCTCCCAAAAGTTTTATTTAGTTCATACCCCCATCCTTGTATAGATAGGAAATTTGTTGATTCATATATTGATTTGGCTCATCTCATGGTCGTTAGTCACTTCATGGTTGGATATGATTTCCTTGAATGGAATTAGAAAGATAGGTCCATTCATTCCCTTTTATCACCATTTTGGGGGTGAGTCCCTATTTCCTATGTTGCATTTCCAAATGATAACATAAATTGTTTTTTCCCATCTAACATTTTTTTATCATTTTATAATTTCACATAAAGAATGCTTTTCAACATTTCAAATTGAAGAAAATAATTTTCAACACAATATATATTTCCATCTCTATTTGGGAAGAATCATGTCTTCCACCCTTACATATTATGATTTTATTAAAATATTTATACATATGGGTGGACCATACTTTGCTTATTTGTACCTATTTAACCCCAATGCTATAACTTTAACATTTAAAAGTGTGGGGGATCATGTTTTCTCATTTTCTATATCCCACACATCAATGATTACATCTCACTATTGGATACATTTCACTAATAGCTTCATTTAATATTTCAATTTTATGGAAACATGATTTCCACTTTTCTAAATTATGGAACCATATTCATACCGTGGAGAATCACCCAATTATTTTGAAATTACATGTATATTTGTGAGCTCTTGCCCCTTATCATGACTTTATGCCCTCTATTTGATCTTTATTTATTCTACTTTAGACCCTCTACCAAAATTTGTATGGTCATTGTTTTAAATGATACAATGGGGGAATATAGGTATGTTGATACCTCATATACTTATATGGATATTACCAAGCCACTTGATCTTGCACTACAATTTTATTTTCTATGTAAGTGACAACATTCCTATTCTCTAATATTATCTTTAGATTTCAATTTTCTTATATGATAAATTCTTCACACTTGTATCTTTATTCTTATATTTATATATGATTTGATTATTATATGCTATTGTATGATTATGTGTGTGCATGCCATGATTTGGAAAAAATGAACTAGAATAATAAAAAATAAATGGCATAATCCCAATCCTACAACATCTCTAATTGGTCCCTAAGAAATGCATAAAACGGGTGAAATGAAATTGAGATTCTCACATAAGAAAATGTTGAATCCTATATCATATGCTCAAGATTATTGAATTTCTTGAGAGTTGGTGTAGTTTAACATTCTGACAACTTGAAATTTATTTGCACCAAATTATAACTCTTAGAAATAACTTAAGAAATGGGGGATTTATATATTTTGGATGAGGATTATAGATGAATAGGATTTGAATTTTTGCAATAGATGGGGGTTGATCCATTTGTAAAATAGAAATAGAAGTATACTAGTATCATCTTATGATTAGTACACTTGATTACAACAAAGATGAAAAGGAGATCAAAGGTGATGAATGAAAAAGTTAAATTTTAGAGCATTACACATTTGGAACCTTAAGCAAGTTACAATTTGTTTATTTTAAGTAAAATTTATGAGATTCATGCAAATGATTACTAAACCAATTAAACCTAATGACGAGGACAATTTTAGATTAATTTTTTTTTGTATTTATTTAATTTATGGGGGATTGTTTAGGGAATGATTGATTTAATTAAATAAATATGATTTACTAAATTAAAGATACAACTATAAAAGAAAGGAAAAATTAAACAAATAATTAAATAAAAAATAACTTATTTAATTCATGTTGAGAGAATGGTTAGAATTATTTTGGATTAAAAAAGTAGGGATTTTGAAAGAGCCTTGATCCCTTTTACAAAGAAAAAGATATAGCAATCAACATAGAAAAACAACAACGAACCAACAAGGAACAACAATGAGATGGGATAGAAAAAAAAAAAAAACAAGTAGAACAACAATAGAGCTACCCAAAAAGAGCAACAAGAAAAGCCACCCAACCAGCTCATGGTTGTTTAAAAAAAAATCAAATATTTTTGTTGTATCATTATACAAGGGTTCTTCTCCACAAAAAAAATCATCTTTTCTTATAGGAAGAAGAAATAGTACCACTAACTAGACTAGCCAAACTTAGAGTATCAATAGAGGGGTTTGTTAAAGAGGGATATCCCTTAGAATCTTCTTTCTAAAGCTCTTGAAAGGGAGAAGTGTAATCCTCTACAACAACAAAACTCTTCTCCTTTCCCTTCCAAATAAAGTGTTGTTTATTATTCCTTGAGTAGGTAAAGGAGGCATGACCCACTTTACCACAAAAATGACAAATAACTAGAGAGTTTTAATAGTCAATTTGTTGCAACCACTTACCAAAGTTTGAAGATAAGGTTATCTAAGTGGGGAGAATGAGATTATTTTGCACTAACACACAAAATATAGTAGACAACAACCACTTCATGGATTTGGTGATCTTATTCATATCACAAAATTTCCCAAAAGAATTAGAAATACTCATAAAAAAATTATTATAAAACTCCAAAGGAAGCCCTAACAAGCAAACCTAAATAAGAAACTGAAAAATGTCTATCATAGGTTTGAATCTAGGAAATTACCTTTGAAGATAGAGGCCATTCTAGCCAACAAACCGAGGTCCTTCAAAAAGGACCTTTGAACAACCTTCCTCAAAAGAGAAAGAAAAGAGAAAGAAACCATTGAGAATAACAATTACCTTAACTTGACCTCTATTCTTCCAAACCCAATTGAACCATCTTCTTGCAATATTGATGTTGGGATGAAAGCCACAAAATATCCCAACCAAGGAGCTCTTAAGCCAACCCAAAGACTTAGAAAATAGATTTAGGAATATCAATTTGAGCTTATCCACCATTCATACGAGCTATACAACTTCCATCAATAACCTCACAATCAAAATCAAGCAACTAGTTGGATGTACCACACACATCCATAGCATGAAGCTCATCCAAAGCAGTGACAACCATAGGAGAGGAGGGTAAATCAACCTGAAGTGTTCTCAAACTCCCAACCCTACAAATAATCCCATCAATGGGAGGTCAACAAGTGTAGGGGTCAAAGGGAAAATAATAGGAATGGGTACTTTAGAAGGATAAGGAGACAAAATACCCTCCTTAGCAATAGCAGGGAGAAGAAATCCATTTTTGAGGCCTAAAAACAAAGAATTATCATGATTTTTCTCCATAGAAATCATAGCCGAACTCCTTTGTGCCTCTAGACGGTCTTCAAGAAGGATATAAAGGAGAAGCTCATCCTCCTCAATATACCCATCACAAAACCAATCCTTAGGATAACCATCAGCAGGAGCATCATTCTTAGAAGAGTAAAACTTTTCCTCTTCCTAACCATGAGCCCACAAGTTGACCTCAGAAGAAGTAGGGTATCCTCATCATCATACATAGAGGAAACCACATCTAAATCCTCTTCATCAACATCATTGTCCTCATCCCCACTGGACAAGGAAGAATGGCTAGTGACAGGGGATTTATTCAAAGAAGAGGAGAATGCCTATAGAGTCCATCCAAGAGGAAAAGGTGAGGGAAATGCTAAATAGAGTAGAGGATAGAAAAAAGGATCGATAGACTAGGGGAGATGCTTATAGAAGAAGCCACCACAACCATTAGGATTTGAGATCACATGGCACAAGGCCCAAGGCTTGGCTTAGGGCCAAGGCAAGCAAGATAAAAATCAAATGCTTGGACAGAGTGGGGGTGAGTGGGAGTGGGTAGGAGGATATTCAAATTAATGGATAAAATTATTAATTAAACTCTTTTGATATTTTTAATTAATATTATAAGAATAACTAAACTAATTAACTAAATAAATATTTTTTATTTAGCTATTATTATAATGAGATATGTGAGATAGATTTTCAATTATGATAGAAAAAATATAGGTATGTATTTTAGGTGTCTACAATATACCTAGAATTTTATTTACTTTTATTTAATATTTGTTCTTATTATAACAATTGTCTATTGCTAAAGCTAACCTTGAGTCCTTACTCGACTGCTCTGCTCCCTTAAAGAATCTTGTTCTTAAGGGCTCCCCTACCAACAAGCTAGTTTCCTATTATGTGGATTCCATTGAAGACAAAGTTGAGAACCCTAAAGCGAGTAGAAATTATGTGCCCTCCCCTTCTGCCTCTTTCAAATTTGAAGGTACCAAATTTCCTAGCTCCCCCAACCTAGGTGATGTAAATCTCATATTAGGTCGGGTTCAGTCTAGTGACATTTTGGCCTCTGCTAGAAACGACATCAGTGACATTTTCAAGGTCTTAAAGTGGGCCTATCAAGAAATTAATGAGCTCAATCAAATAAACAAGGATTTTTATAATAAGTCGGAGGAATTGGAGCTGAAGTTGGCCGCCCTTAGCAAAGAAGGGAAACTGAATAAGAGCAGTATTGGAAGGAAAGGAGGTGATATTGAGGAGAAATACAAATATATGGAAGAGGAAATGGTTGAAATAAAATATAATTTGAAAAAAGTCGTGGAACTAAATCATAAAATGGCTAGGAATAATGCCATTATTATCAATGTTGTGTTTGAAAAGCTAGAAAAAACACAACGGGGTTCACTGGTCGTCGACTTGGAAGAGAACAAGAAAAGCAAGAATGAGGACCAAGGTATTTCTAAAAGGACCCGAAACAATCTTAAAATGAAAGTGCTTCCAACAACACAGATGGTTTAGATTTTAAAGAGGGGAGTTCAAGACATGAACAAGCTAGAAGTTGAGACTGCTATTCTTTTAAAAACTCAAATTTAGTTGTTGTTGGCTTTTGTCTAGTTTTTTGGTTTTGTGGCCTTCACTGACCTTTTTGTTGGCTGTGGGAATTTACTATTGTTATTTTTACAACCTTTTTGACTATGATGTCTCTTTTGACTCTTTCTTTATTCTGTAAACTTTGTGGTTTTGGGTCCATGTAAAACCCATTTTTTCCTCTTTTAAAAACAATTGTCTAGGGGAGGGTTATCCTAGAACTCAAATTTCTATATTTAGATATGAAAATATACATAATAGGAGAGATTACATAATCTTATCATTTGAGGGTCCACTAATTCATGTAGATGTCATAAAATATTCTAGTGCTTTTAAATATTTGTTTGCATGTACATTCTTGTGATTTCTACATAATTTGTGATATATGATCATCTTAGGACTCATATGTCACTAAAAGTGAAGGTAAAGTACAATAGAAAAATTGTGTAGCCTTCAAACTTTACATTCAATTTTATGTTTTTATAGACATTCTTTAATACATATACATAGTAAAAAAATACATGGTATTACACATTTTGGGCACATTCCACTAGCTTCTTTATTCATTACGCATACACATATCCCTTCATATTTATTTCAACAATATCAATTTATAGATACTCTTATCCATTCATCTTATTTACATGCTTATGATGCATATTTATGAGCTTGCCTCCAATTAGTGATGTGCAACCTGCATTTAGTTTTTATTATATTGTACAAAAAGTCCACAAATGGAGGGGTTATCTTGTAGTTATACAATTTTCCTTTAAAATTTAAAATTTACAAGAATAGATTTGATTTTTGAGCTCCTTCACCCTTCTACTTTGATCCAATTAAATACACTTTTAGGCATGATATGTTGGCATTGCAAAGTATTGAAAGGCATTCAAAGGATTCATTCTAATGATCGAGTTAAATTACAAGACAATCATTTTATAGAGCAATCAAACTTGACACTTTTTTATTTGAAACATTAATAAAGAATGAAAATATGTATTTTAGATGCTTGCCCATATAATTAGCTGATAGGCTATTATATGTGGGGGAACCCCATCAGCATTTCCAGCAGTCTGAGGCTGAGAAATGTGTCAGAGCCAATTTTGCTTTGATAAAGAAGAGAACTAGGAGACTAATGCCTTGACAACCGATTTGGAAGTGGATGAAAATTCTATGCGTGATAAGGTTAGAATGAACAATGCAAGTATGACAGCTAAAGAAGAATTCTCAGAAGTTTCCACCATTGGTGGACATATTCCTACAATAATTTATAATTATTTTATAATTTATTTATTTTTAAAATTGATTGAGTATTAATCAATAGACTTTCCCAAATGTTTTCACTTTTAAATATTGATTAAGGTGCAATGCATACACGAATACGCTGAACCCACATTATTTTCAGCAACAAAGCACCTGTCCCGTATGATACGATTTACAAGGGATTCAAGTCACTTTATGTAATTCTAAAATGAATTACAGTGTGAATGAGTCTGATCGAAGTTTGGTGGAATGAAAATTCAAATTATAATAATGTTATGAAATAATATAATAAATTTTTAATAAAAATAAAATAATTTATATAATAAATAAAATAAAAATGATTCTTTAAATAAAATAATATAATAAATTTTTAATAAAAGTAAAATTTATATAATAAATAAAATAACTATTTAACTACAAAATAACTTATATATGCTATAAAAAAATAAATTAAATAAATATATATAAATAAATAAAAATAAATAAAATAATTTATATAATAACTAAAATAAATAATAATTTATATAATAAATAAAATAAAAATGATTCTTTAAATAAAATAAATAAAATAATATAATAAATTAAAAAAAATTAAAAAAATTGTTGTGTTATATAAAATCCAAACAATAAATAAATAGAAAAATGAAAACTGAAGGAAGGAATGGAATTGGAGGGGAAGAAGGATGGAAGGAGGGAAGGAAGAGGGAAGGATAGAGAAAGAGGGAGGATGGAAGGAGGAAATGAGTGGAAGAGGGGGAAGGAATGGAGGAATGGAGAAGAGATAAAATGAGATGATGAAATAGGGACGGAGGAGCCATAGGAAAGAGGACATGGACATAAAGAGAAATAGGGAAGGAGGAAGAGGGAGAGGAGAAGGAGGGTGGAAGGAGGGTGAGAGGACAAGGATAGAGAAAGAGAGAGGAAGGAATGGAGGGAAGGAGAGGGAAGAAGAGGGAAGGAGAGAGAGAGGGGAGGGAAGGAGGAGGATATGGAAGGAGGAAGGAAAGAGGAGGGAGGACAGAGGATAGAGAAGGGAAGGAGAGAGAGGCAGAGAGGAATAAGTGAGAAAGGAGAGAAGTAGAGAGGGAAGGAGAGAGTGAGAGAGAAATAGGTGGGATGGAGGGAGGGATAGGTAGAGAGGGATATGTGATATAGAGAGAAATAAAGAGGGAAGGAGAGAGCAAGAGGGAGAGAGAAGGTGGAGGGATGGAGGGAGAGGTAGAGAGGGATAGGTGAGATAGATCACTGCTTTCTTCACGCTGTCCACTACTTTTCATGGCCATAAATAATGTGGGCTCAGCCTATCGGCGTAAGTATTGCACCTTATTGGGGTGCAAGTTCTAGTTAACTTAAATTAATATGAAAAATGCTTAATTTCTTTTACCTATTGCTTACCCATATAATTTTTAGGTCACCAATTTGTGTACAAAAATATAATTATTTATTTCCATCCATTACCCTACCTACTTTTCAGTTATTTAATTACCCTCGTAGAAGTTCCATTAGGGCATGGGCATTCACCTATTTATTCTCTCTACCCATGCCCTTTTTCTCCAATCCCTTCTTATCTATCGTATAGCGTTCACTTGTTTAAACGGCCTAGAGGGTGCAGGTTTGTGAGCTAGGTTTGTGTTGTAGGGTTTTTACAGTGAAAAGATCTCAATGGATCGAGGGAAGTCTGCAGGTCAGTAAATAACTCTTTCGGTTCTGAGTTTTTATCCCCCTTTTCTTGCATTACAATGATAGTCTTTCATTTTCTCTTTGTAGTGCCCAGGCTAATTCTTCCATTGACTGAAGAGGAAAGCGCAAGGCGTAGGGTACTACTTTAATGTTTTCCTGTCATGAAGAGCACACGGAGGGTTTGTAGGCGTAGTAAGTGGAACCAGAAAACCATCCGAAGCCCAGATAGCTCAGATTACTGTTCAACTGCAACGATATGGGCTAATCGAAGCCAAAAATGTTTTATATTGGTTTCAAAATGCAAATGCCCGAGACAAACGCGTGAGTCGTGACTTCGCTTACAACAGCGCGAGTCGTGACTTCGCTTTTTAATAGTAACAAATTGTGTCGGTGAGGTTAGCTTTATTGGGATTTACAATCAGTATTTGAGTCGTTGACAAAACCACTGTATGCATTAAAGATTTTATAGTATGTTAGAAACAACTTTTAAAATATTCATACTTTATTTAAATATAATATATTAAATAATTAATATTTAATTAATATTATTTAATTAATAAATTTATGCAAAAAAATATTATTTAATTATATATAGAATATTATTTATTCTACATAGAGAAAATTAGATATTAGAATTTAAATTATGGTTTCAGAATAGATAAAAGTAAAGTTCAATTTTAATAATTTTTTTTTTTTTAAATAATGTTAAAAGATGAACTTCAATTTTTCACCTTCTCCAATTTAAATGTCTTAGATAATAAATTTTAAGTGTAAAAATTACAATGAATCTTTGATTTCCTTTTTCACATTCAATGACAATACTATACTAGAAATTTCAAGAAAACAAAACTTCTTCTCATATCTATGGATTTACACAATAACATTTACAAATGCTTTATTTCTTTTACTCTAGCACCATTTGGATGAATAAGGCACAATCTATTGAAGATCTTGAGAAATTATAAAATGACTCATGATTGATATGGACTCTCTTGAAGAACGTGGCTTATGTGCCTTTCTCTACAACACTCATATGACTTAACACCTATACACCTTTCTCAATACTACTCATAGACAAGAATGCACCATTCATCTCCACTCAGTTTGTTGTCATACTTAGTTGTCAATAAGACTCAATTTACCGTCGATCAACTACATCTACCTGTTGAATTAGTTACCAGTTATTTAGGAATGTAGTTGGGTTTATTTGTTGTATAAATATGTGTTATTTTATGTTGTTAATGATATCAGTGAGTTGATCTTTGTTCTATTCTCTACTGTTCATAAACTCTAGTTTGGTATGATCCGATGCATCTGTTCTAGTCAATGCAAATCTATGTTTTTTTTGTTAAATCTCTGTGAGAGTGTTGTGGGAAACGCCTTCAACATACCGCTCTTTCTCAAATTGGCCATGCAACCTCTTGTGTTATATTTTATCAAGGAGAAGGGATTGAACTCCCTGCACTGCAGTTGTAGAGGCACCTAGAACTAGAATCTATATCCAGTCTTTCTCAAATTGGCCATGCAACCTCTTGAGTTAAATTTTATCAAGGAGAAGGGATTGACCTCCCTGCACTGCAGTTGTAGAGGCACCTGGGACTAGAATCTGTATCCAGTCTTAAGGAGCTATCCATAGAGAATTTGTGAGCTCTTCTGCTGTGAAGAGGAACGCTGTAACTGTTGAAGTGTTCTTGAAGCTGAAGCTATTACATTTTTTTGAGTTGATCTACTCAGAAATTGAAACCTTTGTGTGACCAACTTTCTGATTTGGGTTAAGGGACTCGTATAATTTTTTTTCATATTCTCTTTAAAATGACGAGTTTATATGATTCCTATCTAACCGAATTAAAAAAGTTACATGGTTCCAATTATTCTAATTGGAAGTTCAAGATGCATACCTTGATGGAGGCATACAATGTTTGGACAATTGTTAATGGTTTTGAGGAAAAACCTACTACACCTCAAGTTGTTGTTCAAGATTGGGAGAAAAGAGAATCCAAAATCAAAGATTCTCTTGTGCATGTTCGTAAAAGATTCAGTCTTATATCACTACTTTTATTGGTACGTGGACACCATTATAAGGTTTGTATGAAATTACAAAAAAAAACCATAATTTTGTTTTTAAAGAGAAAATTACTTTTAATCAAAATGGAAGCAAATGAAAATATTAGTGATTATTTATCTAGAGTTATGGAATTAAGAGATAAATTAGCTGATGATATTGAACAAATCACAAGTACTGATCTAGTAATTGATACTTTGAATGGAATGGTGAGTGATTATCATATCTTTATTACTAGTTTGGTTACAAGTGAAAAGGCACCAGATTCAACTTTGATGGTCAAATACAAGAAGCCATCCAAAGAAATCAATGCACAAAGAACAAAGGATGAACTCAATTTGACAACCAAAGGTATAAAGATGAAAAAAGGTATGGAGATGGGGAATCATCCAAATTAAATGTAAATAAAAATGGGAATTATAATTACTATGGAAAGCTATGACTCATTGCTTATGAATGTAGGAAAACGATGTTTAATGAGTCCAAAGACAACAAATATGAAGCTAACTATGTGAATGGTGAGAATTATCTAAGTAATAAACTTCATAATTTAAATTTGTTTATTTTGTATGATGCACTATCAACTAATGTAGATTATTGTAATAATTGGTTCATAGATTTAGGGGCATCAATTCATATGTCATTTCATTGAAGTTGGTTTAAAAATTTTCATGAGAGAAATAATGGTAGTAAGATTTACTTAGGAGATAATAGGTCTCATGACATAAAAGGGTATGGTGATAGAAGTGTGCAACTACCTAATGGAAATATCAAACAACTTACAAATGTAATGTATGTGCTGGGGATTAAGAGAAAAATAATATTAGTTTCAGCCTTTACTGATGAAGGTTTAAAGGTTAAATTCTTGAAGACAGGTTGTCTAGGAAAGGATATGAAAGATCACTATAATGTGGTTGCTGAAGGAATCAAAATAGCAGGTATGTACAAACTTGATATTTAAGTAGAAATTCATGAAGTAATGGCTTCTACATGTGTATCAAGTGAAGAGCTATTGCACAAGATGTATGGTCATCTAAACCTTCAGGATTTTATTTCTCCACAAAGAAAAAATATGGTGCAAGGTCTCCCAATCTTAAACAAAGAATACATTAGTTGTGATGGTTGTGCCTTAGGTAAATGTGGAGCAATTTTTTCCTTCAAGAAATTTTGGTTTCTAGCCCTTACTTCTTTACAACTTCAGAATAGCTTCACACCCGAAGGACAATACCAATCTCGTATAAAGATGCGCAATGCACCACATGGTAGCTACATGAATTTATATGTATTGTTTTCCTTTTGGGATTGAATCAAGATACATGTCAACTTGGAAGGAATTTTCTTCAAAACCATTCTCATAAAATTTGAAAACACCCACTCGCTTGAGACATTGTCTTCTTCATTTGGATGTTTATGTTCTCTACGAAAGGATTCTTTTGGGCAGCGTTTGTCAGAAAGCATGATAGATGTCTTAATTTTAGGGTGGAACCTTCAAGATGGCATCATCAATCTTCATAGCTAATCGATCAGATTCTGCCAAGCTATACTAAAATCTAATTGTCTTTTGATAATATATCTTCGCTAAATATCTGGAACCATTAATAAAGTAGTTGAGACTTTAGGAGTGAAGATCGGTGTAATCTAATCAAGATCTATGTTTGGATTGCGAGCTACTAGTTTCAGGCACCTAGCAATTTCTTCTTCTTTTTGATTGTTTGGGGCAGTGTCCTCTTCTTCTAACTATAAATAAGAGTTGGTATTAGTAAAAATATGTTCTAGAGTTTTTCCTTGGAAAATATTTTTGAAGAATATAGATACTATCTTAGGGAGTTATATTTTCTCAAAAATAGGAAGGTTTTTATAGAATACTATTTATTCTCTTTGGCACATTGTATTTGTTTAGACTATCACTGGATTGGCATCCAACCTCTGATTTCAGTTAATACATCATAAGAATTTGTTCTATTTGGGAGAAATATTTGGGATTGTGAATGTCATGGCCTTTGTTAGATTTCTTTTTCATATTTCATTTATGCTAAGTGTGGATGTCAAATTCTGCATTTTCTCAAACACACACATTAGTATTGCCATTTAAAACAAAACAAAATAAGAACATCCCTATGAAATAATGAAACATGTTGATCATGCAATGAAAGGAATCAAGGAAACTAAACAAAGCATATAAAAAACATGATCCAACTTTATCTCATAGTGGATTGGTGCTATTGTGGAAAATAGCCCTTTCCCAACCCTTGATTAGCTTGATGTTGGAAATGATGGTGGACAAAATCAGTTCTCAGTTTAAGAGAATGACTTTGCATGAAGATTGTGGAGTTGTGGAGGATTAAACCAATGGAGATGTTCCTTATTTATAGAATAGAATGATATAGGAATGTCAATCATGGAGGATGTGGGACTAAAAAAAATCCAATGAATAGAGGCCATTTGTCAACTTGTGATAGGTTGGAGGATGAGCACATTTTGGTCAATGTGCCAAAGAGAGGGAGATTTCAAATTTTAATTCGAGAGTTAAATGTTGAGTTTGACTTTGTGCAAGGGACATGTAAGAGCCATGTAGGAGCTCATAAATGCTTTATTGGATGTACATGTCCACTTGTTTTTGAATTCAAACTTGAGGGAATATTCCTCAAAGATGCCATGTTGATGGAAAATGTTGATTTTAATAAATCAATAAATTAATTTATTGGTGCAAGTGGGAAAAGCTAGAGGATGTGATGGGTGGTTAGACTAGGTTAATCAGGATTAGCTTAGTTAAGATGATGCTTAGATGCTTTGACCCATTTGACTTAGATTTAAGGATTTAAATAAAATCAAAGGGAGATGAAAGGTGATAAATATTTAGTTAAATAAATATTTGATTTATTTAGCTAAGGTGGATAATGATAGGATAAAATTAAATAAAGTTGATTTATTTAATTTAAATGGATGATCCTTAGAGATTAAATGAACCTGATTTTCCTAATGAATGGATTTAATGAACTTGATTAATTTTATGAGCGGATGAACGTTGAACTTGGTTTACTTCATGAATGGACCTAATTAAATGCATGATGCTAATTTTGCATGTCTACACTAAGAATATTGTGTTAAAGCCCTACATTGATATTCTAAATAATTACTTGATATGCTATTAGTTTCTATGTTCTATGGCATCTTCTAGAAATTGGATCATGTCTATCTTACTTTTTCATTTTGTATAAAAGATATGTTATCTTTCATATTATGTTGTAAAAGAGGAAGGAATTTGTAAATATCTAAATATTCTTGTTAATCTGTAGGGTTTCTTATTTCTATTGGACCTTAATGGATGCTTCCCACGGGAAGATTTGAAAGACTACACTGTGTGTTCTCTAGCCTTTGGTACTAGTTCTCTTCCCAAAAATGAAGGGTTTGTGGCATTTTGTGTCCATTTCATCGATTATTGTAACTAAGGAAAAAATTAGGTTAGCATTATAAAGCATAAGCAATCTAAACCCTAGCTAAACAATGAAGTAAAATGGAAGAAAATAGCATAAAAATAAAGAACAATCTCACCAAGTCTTCATGCCCTCCATGAATCACCTTCATTGCACCTTCTCCATTTCCTACAAGTAGATATTTTCCCTCAATTTTTTGATGAACAACTATAACCTATGACAAGAGCTAAGCAAATATTCAAGGATTTGATATTGTTGCAATGTCCCCAACAATTAGAAGTATGAAGCAAGCCTAATGTCTGAAGTATGAACTCACAAAGTCAAGAGATGTCCAAATGGGGCAAAATTTTCCTTTTTATAGAAAACCAATTTTGGATGAATGTCCAAGATTATCAGTTGATAAAAGCCCTAAGATCAATGGTTGAAATTAAATGTGACAACACACAATTAGGGTTAGGGAAACATTAGGCTAAATTTTGAAAAAGAAAGGAATGTCACCAATAATTCTTTGCCTGAAGTGGTTAGTACAACTATTTATTTTTTGAATCATAGACCAACCAAGTATCTAGAAAAGAAAAATATTTATAAGGCTTTAATAGGTACTAAACCTATTCTTAGTCATTTGAAAAATTTTGGAAGGAAGGAATTTTGTCATATTCCAAAAAAAAGGAGGAAACTTGATGTTAAGTCAATCAACTGAATAGTCATTAGTTATAGTGCAAATCACAAAGCCTAAAAAATGTATAATCCTAATACTCATTGAGTGTTTTCTACTAGAGATGTAATATTTCATGAATTTGTAGATGATGTTCAAGAGGAGGCAAATGAAGAATTATGGTTGTATACCATCACCCATCACCACTCTATTGAAGAAGGATTCTTTTCATTGGAATGAGTCCGCTAATACAACATTTGAGAGATTGAAGGAGGCTGTGTACAAATCCAATGCTTTCCACTCCTGAATCCACTAAGGAATTCATTGTGGAATGTGATGCTTCTAGAAATCAGATAGGAGCAATTATCATGTAAGAAGGTTGACCAATTTCTTTTGAGAGTCATCAATTAAAGGGTAAGAATCAGCTAAAACCTATTTATGAGAAGAAAATTCTAGAAATCCTTCACTTAGTTAAACAATGGGGGCCTTATCTAATGGGTAGACACTTGAAGGTTAAGATAGATCATGATAGCCTAAAATATATTTTGGAGCAAATACTATCTTCTGAAGAGCAACAAAAATGGGTCACTAAGATGTTAGGATATGACTTTGAGATTGTTTATAAGAAAGGGAAAGAAAATATTGTGGTAGATGCACTTTCAAGGAAGGATGAGAAAGATGAAGCCTTATTGTGTGCCATTTCAATATTACAAGAAAATTGGGTGGAGGAAGCCAAAGAAAAGTGGAAAAATGATGTTGCGACAAGTAATCTCATCCAACAATTAAAAAGTGATCATTGTAGTTTAGATAATTTTTGTTGGAAGGGAGATACTCTTTGGTATAAAGATCATTTCATTGCATTATCACATCCTCTTACAACAAGTGCAGTGGAAAAATATTTTTTGTAGAATATCCAAAAGCTACATGGTACACCTGAGGTTATTGTGAGTGATTGTTATCCTATCTTCACTAGTCACTTTTGGAAAGAATTATTCTTATGTTTGGGTACTCAATCAGATCATAGCTCTTTATACCACCCTTAATCAGATGGGAAAACTGAGGTTGTTAATAAGTGTCTGGAAGGATTTCTATGGTGTTTCGCTTTAGAGAAGCAGTCTTAATGGGTTAGCTGCCACTTACAGAATGGTGGTATAACACTTCTTTTCATAGCTCATAAAAAATGTCTCCATTTTTGGAACTTTATGGATATCATCCTCCTTCCATCACATCATCATTAAAGGTGTCACCAAGAGTTTAGGAAGTAGAGGACCACTTGCTTCATCAACAACAGGTACTTTCAGAACTCAAGGAGAATTTAGCCATGGCACTAAATCAAATGAAACAATAGGCCTCGATGAACATCGTAGTGAAAGGAGTTTTGAAGTTGGGGATTGGGTCTTCTTGAGATTATAGCCTTATAAGAAAATATCACTAAAGAAATTAAAAAAGAATAATAATTTGCATCCAAGGTATTATGGGCCATACCAAATCATTCAAAAGATCGGTAGTGTTGTCTATAAGCTAGTATTGCAACAAACAACAAAGATACATCTAGTTTTTCACTTTTTTTTGTTTGAATAATGTAATTGGGCATAATATTCTGACTCAAAAAACACTACTAGAGCTCGATGAAGAAGGAAGAATCATTCTGAAACTAGAGTGCATTCGTCAAACACACACAAAGAAGTTGAGGAATAAAACTCTCACTGAGTATCTCATCGAATGGAAGAATTTACCAATTGAAGATGCCACATGGGAGGATGAGAAGTTCATTCAAAAGAGTCCAACCTTGATTAGCATTGAGTAAAATTCTTCTTTGAAGAAGGGGCCATTTTACGCCCTTAGTATTGGTGTACATCGGGTTATGAATAGTTAGCTTGTGGCTATCTTAACTCCTAATTAACTCATGTTATCATTATTATATTATTATTTAGTTGGTTAGGTCAGCCTAGGGCTTATATAGTGGTGTGTAAGTTGACCTAGGTGATATCCTAGGCATAAATAGGTATATATAGGAGGTTGTGAGTCTTATCTCATCATTGTATTGTGAAGTGTGTTCTCATTAGAGATATTTGGAGGTTTCCCCCCTTGAAGTGGCTTGTTATTCTTAGTTATTATCAAGTATTTGTAACATATTTTATATCATATTCTTCTATTGTGCAAGTTATTCCATTAGAGAAAACAATTCTTCAAACCAAGGAACCATGTCCCTAGGCTGAAGACCTACAAAACAAACATATTAGACAAGAAAAACCTGCACAAGACAAGAATGTTACCATAGGGTCAAAACATAAAAACACATACACATAGACACCTAACTAACTAACTAACAAGATTTGAGTCAACAAAGTGAAAGCAATCTTGATGTAAAAGATTGTCTCAGTACTATGCATCATCCCCAAATTAAGAAATAACACATAGAAAAATTTGCGGTGCACCCTAGCATAGTTTATTTCCATCCATTACCCTACTTAACTTTTAAGTCTTTAATAACCCTCGTAGAAGTTCCATTTGCACATTCACCTATTTATTCTCTCTGCCCATGCCCATTTTATTGAATGCATTCTTATCCATCGTATAGAAGGTGCGGATTTGTGAGCTAGAGCTCCATAGTTAGTTTAAAGTTCTCTGTTGCAGGGTTGTTACAGTGAAAAGCTCTCAATGGATTGAAGGAAGTCTGCAGGTCAGTAAATAATTTTTTCAATTGCATTTTTCTTCCCCCTTCCTTGGCATTACAATGATAGTCTGTCATTTTCTCACTATAGTGCCCAGGCTAAGTCTTCCTTTGAGTGTAGAGGAGACCGCAAACATGGGATGGGGGCCTTCCAGATGGAGGCCACTAGAACGAAGAAACCTTCTCAAGCCCTCATACTTGAGATTACTGTGGCTTTAAATTTTAAACAAAATATAATTTATTTAGATTTCTTTTTCTAAGTTATCAAGTTGATATAGAAACATATTTTTTAGATTCCACATGCTCTGCAGAATCAAAGTACATGGATGAGAAGATTCATGCAGAGGTAAGTAATATGATTCCTCTAACAATTTGTCTTATTTGATAGGAAAATCATTGCATTATAAAAGGTATCTATTTACTCATAACTTTATCCATTCATGTTCATGAAGAAGAAGTGGCAACGAAGAGAACCTTGGAATTATTTCCTCTGCATCCTGATAGAGGAGGATTATTATAGACCAAGAAATGACACTCATGCTTTGTACTAGGGTTTTAAGACAAGAGAACAATAATATTATCTATAGTTGCAAGATTATCCTTTGTGAATGCGTAACAACTGCTACTGTGTAGTGATCATTGGCTTCTTCTTCTATGATGGTTGAAAAAATAGCGTTGATTTTTAACATTTTATGTGTTAAAAAAGAGTGATCAATTTAAAATGGGTTTTACCTAATTGCCTTCGCATTCAACTGTAGAAATTGTGACAAGTAAGTTTTATTGTATATCTTATTGGGAATTTGTAGTTAGTTTAGATTTCAGAAGCATTTGACTACAGTCTGAGATTAGTGTTACCGATTGGTAAACGAATGGGAAGAAATGGTTATTTCAAAGTCGGTGGCGAATTTCATTCCAACGGTTGAATGTGATTGCAATTTATAGGGAAAAGTGTCTAGCATAATGTGATTGGCTTTTTCTAGTTTCTCATGGTCACAGATTGTCTCGGTGAGGTTAGCTTTTTAATGTGAAGTGTTTTTTTTAATTTATAATCATTATTTGTCGGGGTTAAATATTTTCTATTCTGTTGAAACATTTTATAAAATATTAATATTTTATTTAAATATAATATATAAAATAATAGATATAATGAATATATAAATTTATATTGTTTAATTAGTAAATTTATGTTAAAATTAATATTTGATTATGTATGGAGTAAATTAGATTATTAAATTATAAATTATGGTTATAATGTAGTTAAGAATAAAGTTCAATTTTAATAATGATTTTTTTTTAATTTTTAAATACAATGTTAAAAGAAAATTTATTCTTATAAGAGAAGTCTTGCATCTAATTTTAAAAAGGAATATTATAAAGAAAAAATATAATCACTTTAGTTCATTTTATATAATTTATTTATTATGTAATGCTATTTTAAAAATAGTTCTTGTTACACAATTATTTTATGTTGCTCTACCTAGTAAGTAATGGGAGCTCATATTTACTGCATTAACGTGTATGATCTTCCAACGATAAAAAATATTGAAAGCTTATATTTATTACTTTGATATTCATGTTCTTACAAGGACTCAAAATATAGAGATTATATTTATTGCATTGACATGCATATTCTTCCAAAGACCAAAAGTTGAGATCTTATATATCTTAATTAATCTTGTTGTTCTTTGAGTGCAAGCTTATATTTACTTGATCAATTGGCTCATTCTTCCAACCACTAAAAAATGAATTGTTTGTTTGGCGGTGAATTTTTGGTGCTAAATTTTCCATGAGATGAATTTGTCATGGCAATGAATTTTTTTTTGGTTGGTGGTGAATTTTCCTAGACCCAGTTAATCCACCTGCACATGCCTACTTATTCATCTAATTGCGATGAATTGTTTGGTTGGTGGTGAATTTTCCTAGAGCCAGTTAATCCAAATGCATACATATTCATCTCATGGTGATGAATTGTTTGGTTGGTGATAATATGCTTTTGGATTTAACTGTGTAAATCCAAAAGCATATTATCATTCTTCAATGGACTGTGGAAAACTCATACCAATGTTTGGTTGGTGGTGAATTTTCCTAGAGCCATTTAATCCACATGTCGTATTTGTGTTGGAAACTAACTTACACTAGTTGGATATGATTTATTCATTTAATTATAATTCTTTATATTATTTTGAATTGTTTGGTTCGACCTGAATTTTCTTAGAGTCACTTAATCCACATGAATACACATTATTGTTATCGTATTTGTGTTGGATATGATTTATTCATTTGATTAGATTTCTTTATATTATTTTCAATAATTTTTTATTATAGTTAAGCTAACTGCTTCTTTATTTCTTCATTATGAATGTGTTGTATATTTCTTATATTATCTAGTTAGTTAATCTTAATTTAATAACACTAAATTTTTTAAATTTAATCTTCTTAATTTTTCATATATTGTATTATATTTAAAAAATAATAGTTTATTTTAATTTTGATTAAAATAAAAAATTATAATTGGGAATGAGGTCTCCATATTGGACTTCACAAAATCGTAAAGTAAAACCTAAAAATTTGTATATCTTTCATGAAGTTGAAACCCTAAGGAGTATCATAGTTCTTATCACTTTAATAGACCAATCCCATCTCTTATCTCTAAGATTGTCTTAATGACATTATTCTTTATTCTTTATTCTTAAGAGAGTTTATTAGAAAGTGGATTTAATTTATTTTAATTTTAATTGTAGCATAGTATTTCAACAAGGTTTCATTCCTCTCTATTTATTTTGTGGATATTATTTTCTTATTATGACACTATTTCCTTACTAAGATCTTTGATCATTCCATATATCTCGATATTTGACCTTATATAAAGATGTGTAACCCTATGCTTGGGTCAAACTTCATATTCATGGCAATGTAGTGCAGGGGCACACAAAAGTTTTCATGCGTCCAAGGGGTCAAAAGTTGGCATTTTTTTTTGTTTTTGTATTTTTCATGTAATAAGGTCTTCAAAGACCATTTCATGTTTGTAGGAGTCTAGGTTGAGTCATTAGGTGCAATGGAATTGGAAAATACAAAAGTTGACAAAAGCTGCACATTATTGTCGAGCAACTTTTTGCATTTTTGTTAAAAGTAGTCATCATTATGTTTAGTTGGTTTCCAATATGAAATGTAGTTAGTGGTCATTGGGAACAAGCTAGTGAATGTTTTAAAACCCTTGTGTGGTCATAGGAAAGGTTGGTTGTTGGAGATTTTGAAGATGGAAATTTTTTTCAGTTTTCATCGGTTTCATGTAATTTCATTGATTTTTAAGGGATTTGTGATCATTTTCCTTCAAACTGGTTGAAACCTTAGATAAAGTAACCAGTGAAAAAATGAAATGCCATAAAATCCATTCCACCTAGTAAGAATCTTTGAAACTTGGTGGAATGGATTTCCTTGGTGTGTATTTTGATGCTTCAAACTTGTAGAGGTAGGGAATGAGAATTGGCACATTTGGAGGTGCTAAAATGGTCTAATATCTTCATGTATCAAGCCTAGGAACCCTAGAGACTTAGGGAAATTGTTTCAAAACCTTTGGAGATTGATTTACTTGATAGAAGAAGGTTAAATGGGCCAAGTTTGATATGTTGAAAGTGTTAGATTAAGTGTTGGATCCCTATGAATACCTGTGAAAACCTTTGAAGAAAGGATATCTTTATCTGATTTCTTCTCACAGTGATCTTGAGAATCAAAAGGATTTTGGTGACATTAAGTTGCATAAATAATTTCCCATTCACACTTTGATTTGGGTTTAAAATTGAACATCTTGTGCGAGTGTGAGTAGAACATCATCAAGTATATTCTCTCTCTTTGAGTCGTCAAAGATTGATCAAGTTATGAATTATGTCTTTGCTCGCTTTTGTTTATCCTAGAGGGCATGCCTTGGGGAAAAAGTACTCACCCAAGGGAACGACTCAACTGGTAACACTCTAAAGCCAAGAGTATTTCCAACTGGGATATAAATGTGGATATTGGATGAAACGCCAATATCACGTGGTTCACTCTAACAAGATGGATCTTGTTGTGCATGTTTTGCACACCCGCCTTGTTTCGAACGAGGACCCTCTTTTCTTTCGCCTTGTCGGGTCATTTTTGTTGCCGCCTCATTTTGCGTGCCCCACATTTTGGTGTCTCGAATGGTCAATGTCACTTCAAAATCTCACCATGAGTTGACTATGCCTTCCCCTTTTCAATTTTGTCTTGTTTTGGTGCCTTGCGGGGTCTCTTTGGCAGATTGCCCTTGCCAATGGCCCTAGCCCCCGTCAGGCCCGACCGTCCGGGTTTCCCACCCCAGGTTTCCTTTTCGCTCCCCCCATTCCCAACGGCATTTGGCTTGCATCCTCTCGACCCTCGGGGCCCGAACCTTTGATGTCTGTTTAATACAAATCGCTAAATATTAACGGCCATCTAAGCCTCTCAGGCTCGGGACCCCAGAGTTCCACTCCAAGGGTTCCAAGAGTGTTTCACCTTGTATCACGATGAACCTCTCATGTCTTCTTGCCATCTAGGCCCTAGCCTCCTCTTTGTTGCTCATGAATTTACCAAGTTGAATCTTCTAGTGTCCACCTTCCTACGCCCTCCTGTCTCTCAGGCCCGGATCCTCCCTTTGTCGTTGGGGACTTGGCGTGAAATCAAAAATGGCAAACACCCTTTGCCCCTTTGATGCATAACTCAGCCTTTCAGCGTAACCTTTCGCCAATGCCCCGATCCCCTTGTTCTCTAGTGAGTCGGCTAGACTCATCCCGTTCGGTGAGACCTCTCACAGACTTAGGAACCCTATATTGAGCACTTGGGTTTTGCTCTCTCTTCGCCAAGACAATTTGGCTTTCTCACCGACAGGAACCTCATCGTCCTGGTGGTGAAACATACTAAAGTTGGGGAAACCTTATATAGAATGTTTTTACTTATGCCGAAAGCCACCCCGGGTTGGCCCTTCGTTTGCCAGGAGAAAGCAAATCTTACCCCAAAGGCCATCGTTGCCTGTCGGCAAGACTTGGTGAGGTTGCTAGGACCTCTCCCCAATTTAAGAACCTTTCACCAAAGGTTCCCTTTGTCGGCATAGCTTTCCATGGTCGCCAAGACGTTTCCTCGCTTAGGGTTGTCTTACCGACATCCTCATTCGGCATAACTTTTGAATGCCAGAGAAACCCTATGCCAATTTCACAATGTCTCACCGAGGGGACCCACTCATTTGTGTGTCACGATAACAACCTTGTTATCACACCGATGAGACAACTTTATCATTTCATTCGGTGAGACCCCAGACATCTCGCTAAGACTTATACCGATCTTACAAAGTCTCACCAAACCATCCAGACTTTTGTCTTTGCCAGGAGAATCCCTTAAGCTTGGTCGATGGAAATACACATACGGTTATTGAATTCACAGTCGCCCAGACATTTTATCTCTCTCCCCAACCTAGCCCCATATACCTTAGCATCTCGCTATAACTCTGAGCCATTGGCGAGATGCTATGTTGAAGTTGCTAAGTTACAATGAGGGTCGCCACAGCACCACTATTCGCCAAGAGAAAGTAGGACCTACACTGACAAAAAGGGTCATTCATTGCATTTTCTGTGTAACTGGAATGGAGTCACGCCGAAAAAGAGAACCTAATGTGGAGTCAACCAGACATGCTCGCATCATTGAAACCATACACCGAGAGATGAAACCTATATCGAAGGCTGATTGAAGAAAGCCCATTGAAGTATTTTGGTGTAACATGTGAGTGTTGTAATGACCCTATCCCAAAAGCGTTCCATCTATACCGATGAGCCACCAAAGTGAAAATCGGGGAAATAAAGGGTTGTCGGTATGACGCTTTCCTGAGAGCTGAAACCTATACCGATAGGGACCTGCACTATCACTGAAACAACTTGAAACCTATGCTGATATGAACCCAAGTGCGAAATGTATAACTCAAATGATTCAATGGGGTCAATCGGGATCCTTTCCTTGACTGTCGTCTCGAGGGGAGAACTTCACCCACCCCTCCGAGCTCCAGACTCCACCCTTCTAACCGCCACTGGACTAGGATGAAATCAAATGGCGGGCCCAGCTGCTGGGTCTGGTCTTGCTCCAAGCTATTGGCAAGACTTTCGTCTTCGCCAGGACCCTTTCCCAACCCAAGATCTTACGCCAAAGGCCTCCTTTGTCGATATAACATTGATCGGTCAGTGAAACCTCTCACCGACTAATTATCCTACACTGAGGACTCCCTTTGGAATATGTTGAGATCCATCATCTTCAAATAATATTCAGATATCGGCAAGACTTCTCACCGAAGACAGAGATCTTACGCCAAAGTGCTTTAATCGGTGAAACACGTGATTGTCGCTGAGACCTTTCCCCGAGACAGATTCTCACGCTGATTGAAACTAAAATGAAGTGATGACATTCTCCCCTGCCGAGCCCGAAGCTCTGGGCTTCTGCCCGACATTTTCTGTCCCAAACGCCAAAGTGCACCACGGCCCTCGAACCTCTTGAACCTGGTAATGTGAAACTACTAACCGCCTTTTGACCTGCCAAACCTCAGATCCTAGAGTTTTGTCTTCAATTTGCTGCTCCAAATGGCCATCTTCAGATGGCTCCTCGACTTGAGACCTTCGGGTGCTCCTAGACCGATCCAAATGAGTCCAAATTTGAAATCCAACTTTGACCCATGTGCTTGGTTTCAGTCCCCTTCATGGTGAACATCTTAAAATACTAAAATTTGATCAAGGAGAATCTCTGGGAGCTCTCCACCCAATTTTCCCTTCTAAACAACATTTCTGCTAAGGAAGTCTGGCCCTTTGGGCTTGGACTGTCTCAGTGCCCTTAATCAAAAGATCAATGACATTGGGAGATAAAGTCATGTTCTGCTTAAGAGATCATTTAAAATGGATGTCATCTTTAGAATCTTAGCTAACATGAATGCTTTTATGATCGACTACACTGACTATGCCTTTGCTTGCAGAATATATGGAATCGGGTGCAGGACCTTCAGCAACGCCCATCGAGAAGGACAAAGGGAAGAAGATAGGAAAAACTCCTTGAGGAAAAGAAGACAAGGACCAAATGAAATACCAGTTTCAAGGTGAGCCTTTACACTCAAAATTTACCATGGATTGGAAGGAGATCACTAACACAAACATAGGCCAAGTTGATATTGACGAATTCACATAAAGGGTTAGGGTCAATCCAACACAAAAGAATGGATCTACCAGGTGCTGCGATATGAAATCATCAAAATAGACAAGCCCGACCAGTCATCCTCAAGTTCATAGAATACACAATTGCTAAAAGGCAGGAGGATAGCCCCATCAAAGATGAAGAATTCCCTAAAAGGTAAAACAACAATTGGCGAAAAGACAAAAGTACTACAGTGCTATCAGTAGAGGACAAAATAGGGAAAGGACAAAGATGTAATTTTAAATTGTGATATATTGGGGGTAGGTGAAACCCTATTTTGTAATGAATCTTGGCCACACAACAAGAATTGATCTTGGCCATTCATTTGACTTTTGGAAAATTATAAATAGGGGCTTGCCCATCATTTGTAAGGGTTGGAGAGTTGTTGTAAAAAGCATTTTGCTTCAATAGAAGATAGCATTGCATGATTTTATGGATGTTGTCTTTGATTTTTCTCATCTTGCATGCATGGTTCTACTTCCATATTAGTTTTAGTATTAGTTCCTTGAATGGCTGTCATGATAGTGTTGCTATTATAGTATTTGATGAACTTCCAGCTCATGCTTTTTGTGGTTCATTAATGATGAATCACTTTGCAAAGCTAGTCTGAGCCTCTTTCCTTTATTGTTGCAACTTAGTTCGATTACATGTACATGATGTGTGTATGTGAGGTGAAAATATGCAGTCCTTAGAAGATTGCACTAGTTTTGTGTAGCTATACGTTTCTCTTGGTCAAGCAAAACTCGGTTTAGGAATCTGTCTAGTTTAGCAACCACCATTATTACTGTTCATTCATAGCTTAGGATTAGAATAGCTTTCTTAACCCTTCTCCTTTTGCTATTTATTTTAATCCTTGGTTAGAGTAGGACCCAAAGCATCACCATGAAGCTAAATCATATGAATTTCATGAGTTTTAGCTTGTTGTTTTGAGTGGACATCCACTGTTCATTCACTTCCAGCACTTTGAAACTACATTTGCAAACCCAACTTCCCATGCTTTGTAACTCATCCGTAAGACCGCCTTGTGATTCAAGCTAATCACATAAAACAACTGAGATATTCCAAGCAATGTCATGACCTAACATCCGAGAGACCTTGGGATAGTGTTCTATAATTTGATTGTGGAAGATTGTCTTTCAAGATAGGTAGTGCACCTACGCACTGCCTGTGTTGAGAAGTGCATAAAAATGCCATCAACAGATCCAAAAGGGGACTCTTGCCATGTTGGGTCAACTCCTACGAATGAAAAGTCCAAACTAGAACCCTTGTTTTTAGTGGCCTATTAAGCCTTTCATCATTTTTATCAAAGTGGTGCATTGGAACTTAGATTCCAAGAAGTTACTTGCCATGTCCGATCTTGGTTGAAAGATAGAGGTTAAGACTTCATTATTAACATACCTTTATATTTTTTCCTTGGTTGCATGTAAAATCATCTCTTCTATGAAGGGGATGAGGCAAGCCCACTAAGAAAAATGTACCAATTGAGCTAGGATGTCATATTGCTTGTGGTTTGAAAACACAGTGCTTTTATCAAAAACATTGGAAAACCAACATTCAACGAAGAATCAAATCTCAAACCCTTTAGGAGAGGCAAATATCCTTGAAAAAATTCACATGTTACTACTTTCCCTTGGGATTTTTGTCCTTAAAGGCTTCTAAGCATTTGATTTCATCTCAATTTGCTTCTACTAAAGTCAACTTTAGGCAACCTTTGCCTTGATTTCCTCGATTTCCACATAATGCACTTTTTTGGGATGAAAGGGAATTAGGACATTGGACATCTAGTTTGAAAGCTAATCAAGAGTGTGTTTGTGGTAAAAAGAATCCACTAAGAAAAGATTGAATCAATTGGACCCCACACATGTGCTTGATATCTTTTGATCATATGGTTTTCATGCAAACATTGATCTTTTGATTTTGAATTACTTTTGGAGAAAGGCATGTTCTTCACTATCTTGGCCTAGTAAACAAATCCTTCTTAGGTTCACTTAGGATCAAATCAAACATTTCACCCATCCAAACATTTACCATCTTCATCCGAAACAACTTTAGAGCTTTTGAAAATATCATTCTAGACTTGGGTAAATCATCACAATCAAAATCACCTTGTTTAGTTAGGTGTATGGGAATGCATCCTTTCTCATACATTTAATTGAATTAGCACCCCTTTGAACAATTTTATCCTAAAGATCACATCCAACATCTTAGGGTTTACAAGTTCATTATCCAAATCAAACCAATCAAAATCAAACCCTAAGTCTAGCATTGATCCAAAGTCCCTAAACGTTCAACACTCATACCATTTACACCTTTCATCCTTCATCTTGTCATTAGTCCAAAGAACATTAGAGGTCACTTTTGCAACAAGGTCAAAACACAAGAGGAACATGGAATACTAACTTTATCCATACATCATGAGTAATCCAAATCAATTGAACTTTCAAAGCCTTACAATACCGATTGAAGACATGTTGACCCAGTTGGACCTCATGGTTATAGATACTAAAGGAATCCTCAACTTGACATTTGATCCAAATTCACTCAAAGATCAAGAGGATATTGAGACGCTCCCCATGCCTAATAATGACATCCAAGAACCCTTTGTTAGAAATCCATCCTTTGAAACTGACCCATGTCAAGAACTTGATCCAAAGCATGTCGAAAGCAACTCTAAAATCATTCAAGATCAAGAATTTGTATCTTCAAGATACTACAATAATCTAATGGATACTCTCCTATCTATGCAAGATGATCATATCCATGTAGCACATACTAGGACAAGAAAACTCTACTACCAACAACCCCTCACAAACTACATACTTAAAAGAAAATGAGAATAATCACTGATAAACCTGCATTAAATAGAGATCTTGACCATGCAAGATTAATGATGTAGAACTCCTTGCATGAGCAAATTGGTAGCATATCAATTTTTCTTTGAATCTGGACTATTCATCTGAGAGAAATTAAGATTTCATCTAAGGTGGCCATGAGCATCATTTTTTTAATATTATCAACTTACTTCTTAAAAACAATGATTCTATCTCAAATATTGACACATTATTCCTTAACCATGACTTAATCATTCATGTCTTGACAATTTGGCATGTATCATCAACTCATTCTATGCTCTTCATTTATATCAGTGAAGTACGTAAGGTCAGTTTGGAGAGAAAATTTCCTTGTACTCCATCTCGCTTCATCGCTAATTCTTCCCTAATCTTGAGGTGCTTATTAGCAATTAACTTACTCATGTAAGGAATTCCTGCCCATTGGATCATCTTGCTTTGAACATTTCATTGATGGTCATCTTGTTC
Organism: Sequoia sempervirens; assembly: GCA_007258455.2. Lineage (NCBI taxonomy): Eukaryota > Viridiplantae > Streptophyta > Pinopsida > Cupressales > Cupressaceae > Sequoia > Sequoia sempervirens. The sequence goes on from VDFB02350542.1 coordinate 30,851, forward strand.
TTTCTCTGATCTTTTTCTAGCTTTGCACAAGACCCCCCTGACACTGCCACATTGCTCCTTTCATTTATGGCTATCACCTATCATTGATTTAATTCATCTACACTTGGCTCTGTTAAGAATAAAAATATTTATGTGATGGCCCTTATAGCTTGATTTAATGGCTTGACTCCTTGTCACATCTATCCCTTCATTGCGCTCTTGCCAACTCTCACCTTCTCCTATAGATCATATCAGTGATGGGAGACACCATGAATCATTAGATGTTAGATACATTCACCTACATAAAACAAAAGGTGCCAAAGATATGGCCTAGAAGATTATATCAAAATTAGAAAAAAGAAAAAACCCCTTTAGAAAGCATTGATCGCATGTCACTAATCTAGATCTTAGGTTCAGAAATATATCCGTGATGAGTGATAAGGACTCCGTTCAACACTAGTGCTCCTCATATATTATGCAAGCAATTACCAATGAATGGTTTACATTATTTATAGGGTTCATCGCACATCACAAATGTGAAACAAAATTTTACAACAGCTTTGTGATCATATGGTGTTGCATCATATCGCTCATTACTATTTCAAATGTTCTTGTTAATGTCCATCCTTGATGAGTGATTAGAACTAGAAACTCACTCATTGCTATTACAAAGTTGAAGGGTCATATGTGATTAGTGACAATTGATATCAAAATAAAAGACTCTTTATCGCTCCTCACAGTTACATAATGTACAATTATGAGTAAATTAATGACGGGTGATATAGGTACAAGAGTCATAGGGACTTAAGTGAAAACTTTATGCACATGCATACAAGTTGTTTCTAGAAAAGGGGGGACTTCCCTAGAGCGACATGAGGATGGTAAGCTCACAATAATGAATCATGTGGATCAAAGGATGTAATGATCAACTGATTATTTCCCTAGCCTAGAAAAGGATGATTCAAACCTGCCCATGAGAGAAACCACTCATTAGATAAGAATCACGTGATGATGCAAATAGGAGAATTTCTTCCCTCTCCCCAACTGACAATATATACTTTAGAGTCAATAGGAAAATAGAACACCAAGCAACAAAAATAAAACCTCAACCATCATATAAGAACCCTATAGCAGATGTGAAAAATATTTTTTAGGTTAAAACTCATAGGGTTTTCAGATGAGCACACCAAAATTTACAAAAATTGTTAAAGTACCATCAATTTATCTTTTTAGGGATGTATGTTCCTTAGTGAACAGAGTAAGAATTCAGATCATATGGGAGAAGCAGACCAAGTGCCTACTCCATT